>JASDQU010736826.1:90719-113502 GCA_032191745.1 Picea mariana | reverse complement strand
CCCCCCCCCCCCTTCTCAGTTGCCCAACAAACCTGGTGATGCAATCCAAGATGAAGCACATTCCAATAAAGTATCACTTTCTATGGGAATAGGTTGCAGAGAAGAACATTAGAGTTGAATATGTGGGCACAAAAGAAAAAGTGGCGGACATCTTTACAAAACCACTTCCAAGGGAATCCTTTGAGTATCTTTGCCAGAGACTCAGAATAATTTATACTCCAAAATGAATCATTTTGAATGCTTATCTTATATGTCTTAGATTTACACTAGGAAGCACCATAAAGAGGAAAGTGTAGGTCAGGAGATCCCTTTTAGGAAGATTTCAGTTAGGGGGAGCAGCCCTGGATGGAAAGATACATTTTCCATCGATTACAAAGGGAGATAGATTTATCAAATGCAGAGCACAGAGGCATGGTTCTAGGGGGAGCGATGGTCACAGGGGGATCATGAGTGATATGACTTCAGTATTGCATGATATGACTTCAGTATTGCATTAGAGTGTTTCCATCAATGCCAAAGGGGGATATTGTTGGTTAATTGGGTTGGTTGTCATTGATGTCAACCCTTGAAGAAAGTCTGATTGAAAATTTCGATAGCACAAGGGCTTGGGTAATGAACCCAAGTTTGTTTAATGGATAATTATATGATTTTTAATATATTTTATGGTAAGACTATTCTATATGGATAGTACATGTCATGCAATTTCCGGTGGCATGTGGAATGTCACATAACTCCTCACGGTTAGAGAGTTATGGTCATGTGAAGCTGGAGAACCCTCATGAGTCATCTAGAAGCCCCAAAAGGTCAAAGTAGTCAAGTGGTTGCAAAGAAGAAATTATTTAAATAATAAAGTGAAGTGATGAGTGTACTATAAGTCAAAGTGGATACAAAATAAATTATTTAAATAACAAAGTTTATGGAGAAATTACTAAGTGGACAAGTGGTTAGAAGTGGGTTATCCCTAAAATAAGGAAAGTGGGTTAAGATGGTTAGAAGATAATTTAAATAATAAAGTGAAGTGATGATCCATAATTGGATCCAAGAGCTTGACGGGGCTCAGAAAGGCCTAAAAAAAAATTTCTCGAAATGGCTTCAAAACGAACGTGTTCGGAGGCCTCATCGATATGAACCTAACGCAACTTGAACGGGCTCAAACGGACGTCGTATGCTCCAGATATGATGATCTTCTCATTTTCCAAATAGGCAAAAACAATGATGTGTGTACATTCTGTATAGTGCCACGTGGAATCTTATTATACATTTCATACAATCGTACAGTTGACATGGAAGGAACAGCTGGCGATGACATGGTAGGGTCCGTACAGCTGACATGGCAAACAGACTAGGCATACGGACTGATGACATGTCGGGTAGGTACAGGTGGACCAATCTGAGAGTGACACACCACTGCAAGGGTGACACGTGGCATGCCTGTACGGCATACGTACACCATGTGGTAGGCATAGGTAAGGTGACTGACTTGATAGCTTAGCAGATAGGTGGACCATTGGGCGTTTGACACGTGGTAGTAGCTGGCATGTGGAACGGCGCCACGTGGACTAGACATGGGCTACCACATGGCATCGTTAGATTGGTTGGTTCATTGGTTGCAAAATTATTGGAGTTCATGAGTTTTGAACATGCGACCTACCACTGGGCTAGGGTTTGGCAAGGCTGGGCTAGCCAACCTGCCCGCGTTTGGTCCTTGTTAACCACTGCATATAATAAATCTTTGAATTTGGTTAAGGTTTCGGGAGGAGGAGAATAGGGATGGGGCCTAGCCTCAGCCCACAGTCGCAAAGCTTATCCATATGCCCATTGATCAGCTCCCTTGTATTTTGCGCGTAGATATAACCACAGTTCCAGCCCTCGATCCGATGGAATCCCATGTGACCCGGTCCCTTGGTAGTTGGCACAAAGTTTGAGGTTATCTCCGGTTAGCCGAGCTAGCCCACTGAATAAGAGGCATAACCCAGGGCTTAACTATCGGGAGCTTAAATAAGGTATGGCACATGAGTGATAAACATTGGGCCATATAGCCTTGCCACAAGACCAGCACCCAAATTTGGAGGGAGCTAACAAACCAATGCCAGCATGAGGACACATGGAACGCACCCATACGACCAGGGGCCAGCTAAAAGGGGGATGCACCCAATATTATCCATATAGTGGGTTTTGAACTTTATAATATGGATTTTTATTGATTTATAGGCCTGTTTTTGGAGATTTTGGTCATTATTGGGAGATATTGGGCCCTTTTTTAGGCCAAATCTTGGGGGGAACTTGGGATAGGGTTACCAACTTCAGATATATATAAACCAAGGCTTCAAGCCATGGGAGGACATTCAGAGAAGGTTTATGCTGAATATTTTCCAAGCCAAATCCATTTTTATGCAAGGAAGCTATTGAGGAGCGCACCTTTGCAGGCCATTTCTAGGAGTTATGGTCATCCGATTTGAGTGTTGTTTCTTTTGTTGGGTTCTAGAGATCTAGTAGAACAAGACCAGATCAGTTGTGTAACCTTTTGGCACTGTTGTGATGTAATTTTAATGATTTGAACATAAATAAGAAAGCCTCACCCATTGAGACAAAGGCCCTGAGACGTAGGCGAGATTTCTGAACTCCATTATCACTTTGGTGTTCTATGGTTTGTTGTTCTTCTTGATTTATTTCAGATTTGTATATGTGCATATGGTTGTGATGTTTCTTCTATAGTTCTTCTTTCATTTAGCTTCCTAATTGGTTAATTAACACATGCTTAATAACTCAACCATTGTCATTTAAAAGATCTTTTCGGTCAAGTGATGAGTGTACTATAATTCAAAGTGGATACAAAATAAATTATTTAAATATTAAAGTTAATGGAGAAATTACTAAGTGGACAAGTGGTTAGAAGTGGGTTAACCCTAAANATGGTTGTGATGTTTCTTCTATAGTTCTTCTTTCATTTAGCTTCCTAATTGGTTAATTAACACATGCTTAATAACTCAACCATTGTCATTTAAAAGATCTTTTCGGTCAAGTGATGAGTGTACTATAATTCAAAGTGGATACAAAATAAATTATTTAAATATTAAAGTTAATTGAGAAATTACTAAGTGGACAAGTGGTTAGAAGTGGGTTAACCCTAAAATAAGGAAAGTGGGTTAAGATGGTTAAAAGGTAACCCCTTCAGGAAGCTACATGAAAGTATAAATAAGAAGCAAGGCTCTCTCATTTTAATCACACTTGAGTGAATTGAATATCTACAAGTTACCGAGGTAACCAAAGGATATCTAAGCTGAATTTCAGAGGGAAGGTGAAGTAAAGAAGGCCAAAATTCAAGGGAGGATAAATTCTTTTGATGATGTTTTCTAAGGTATGTTATTTACAAGTCATCTCACCATTTTGGCAATAACTTTTTTCTAGAATGATTCAGACCGTGAAATTGGAAGGACGTTGAAGAAACATATCCAAGTAGTTGTGATACAAATTGCATCTTGTGGGTCGTTGTATTTTTGGAGTTACACTCTTGGAAAATAGGGTTTGTGGCTAGTCCTGAAACTAGTCTAAAACAGGTGTTTTGGGTAAAAACGTCATAACTTCTTCATAACATATCCAAATTCAGTAAGACCAAATGTATTGGTTAGAGTATAGTCTGTAGTATTATGTATACAATTTTCATATCCATACAACAAATATTCTATGCAGGGAACGCTCTACAAGTTTACTCTCTAGAATAAGCCAGAATTCAATAAGGTATGTCATTTTTGTTATAACTCATTTTTTGAGAGGTTCCAAGTAGTGAAATCTGGAGGAATTGCATAAAATACACTGCAGAACATTGTACCATTTTCAGATCTTTATTCATTACAGGTACATAGTTATGATTATTTCAATTTAGGGTTGTTGACTAATCCAAAATTAGTTATGTGATACTAAAGTAAAGTTTGATAAAATGCTAGTCTCTTATTGTTAAAGTTAAGGAAGGTTTGTAGGTATGTGAGTCTTATATCGTTCAAGGGGAGCGGTCGAGTGCTCATTGAAAAAAATATGAGTTACTTCCCTAAAGGAGAAACCAAGTCATTTATCTTAACAGGAACGCTCCTAAATAACAGAAAGAGCATATTTCATTCTAGTTATACATGCCCTAACTACCACGCTGCACCTCATATACACCAGATCTATTAAAGAGTTACAAATCAGATTTGTATGATGAAATTGATGAGGGATTTTTCTTTAGGTATGTTACAGATAGAGGTTGTATAACAGTGAGGTTGGTGCATGGTTGATGCACTTGTTTATGGTACAAGATGATTACGGGTTCAGGTACAGGTTGGTGCATGGTTGATCAACTTGTTTATGGTACAGGTTGGTGCATGGTTGATGCACTTGTTTATGGTACAGGTTGTTTGGTACAGGTTGGTGCATGGTTGATGCACTTGTTTATGGTATAGGTTGATTGGTACAGGTTTACAGCAGTATATCTCACAGTGATAGTGTGACAGTGGTTCCATCATTCTACTTTTATTTCAGGGCGGTTGGACGGAGAAAGGACAGGTGGTCGTATCCACGTTTTGATTGTAGTCGGAGAACATAGGGGGTTGTAGCCTCATTCTGGTTGTAGCCAGAGAATTGGGGAGTTGGATCTTCCCTCAGGTTGTAGCTTGAGAAACTAGTGGGTTGGAGCCTCCTTCCAGTTGCAGCTGGAAAAAAAAGGAAGTTCGTGCTTCCAATGAATGTATTTATTCAAGACATATAAGAAAAATCACTCGATGGTGTTCTCTCACTTTGGGTTTCCACGTAAAAACATCGTTGTATTGTGTATGTGTATGTTTGCTCATTTATTCGTTGTTTATTTATTCTGCAATTATTGGATGAAAATGCTTCATTGATATTATATGGTTAAAAAGGATTCAATTGCTCTATTATTGATTCACCCCCCCCACCTCTCAGTAATCCAACAATATTCACACACGGGGTCCCACCTATCTAACATATTATTAATTATACATAAATAATAAGTCATTGCAACCAATTTTCATGCAGGTACCCTACATTGCGTTTTTGGGCGTCAACAGTGTCGAAACCTTGTTTATTAATGATTCAACTAGTCTCTCTATCAATTTGTGAAAATTTATGAGCATAGCATTGTTTAGGTCCATTCAATGGGGTGGTCCCTTAGCTCCTATGTTGTACGTTATGGTACTAGGATCTCTTTGCTAATTGATCAATTCCAAGGTAGCCATAGATCTTATTCAAGGGATTCCCCTTCCTAAACCTAAGGGGGGTAATGGACATCTTATAAACAATTCCTTCCTAGCTATCTCAAAGGACCAACAATATTAGCAAGATACTATGGATTACCTAAAACATTTACTTTCAACCTTAGGTTCTAGTATCCAATAGGCCAAGACTTAGTGCAAAAACATAGTGAAAGACCAATTCTTTCATGTCTAGGATGGGAAAATATTAAAGTATCTTGGCATCCCCTTTGTCTTTCAAGCATCCCATTGAGATGTCTAGGAGGTGGTTGTTCAAAGGGTGGAATGAAATATTGACAAATGTGTCACTAAACCCCTGACATTGGCCACTAAATTTTATATATGCACCAAGGTACTAACAGCCACTTGTGTACTACTCTTCATGTTGGGTCCCTTCTAAAGCATCATATGACCATCCAGAAAAATATCTTCACAAATTTCTCTAGGTTGAACATGATAAACAACCCATCTTCCACATAGACAATTGGACTCTTTTTTGTCCCCCCAAGAAATGGGTGGCTTGGGGAATGTCAAGACCAAAAAAAAACTCAAACACTCTACCCCAAATAGGTGATTAGACTTGTTAAAGGATAAGAACCCTAGAAATTCTTACTAAGACATTGCATTCAACAAGTATGGCCCCTAGGAAAACAAACCTAGTAAGGGATCTCCTTTTAAACCATATTACTAATCCCCTCCAAGGTGAAGGTTGTCGACATTTTTGTCATTCAAAGCATTTGGAAGGCCTCAAAAAGGTGCACAAACATTTCTTCACTTGGAAGGAGCCTTCTCTCAAAACAAGGTTTTATTTTAATGATCATTGTCAATGTTGGTTTTATTTTAACAATCATTGTCAATGTTGGACTCCACTAATTTTATCTGAAGGGAAACATTTCACTAAATCCTCTTTGTTTTTGGCCCCAAATATTTTTCAATGAGACATTCAATGTGCTAATGATTTGTTTAACAATTCCTACAATTCCTACAAGATTGTACTTTGTGCCCTAACCTAAAGCAAAAAAATATGTTGGGTAACATTGACAAGATTATTGTGAATCGCATTTGAGGGCTAATAAAAGACTACCTTCAATGCAAGCTTAGACTCCTAGCTCCCCATGCCTAGTGGCATGGCCAAAAATATGGGAAGGCCATTGTTTTCATGTGCTACAAAGTGACCATAGATTACAAGTGGCTTTGTTAAAGGCCCAACATTGAAGGTTGACTCAATAAAATTTGGTGTCTACTGTCATAGTGAAAACTTGGTTATTCCATCTCATAACTATCGACAAAGTAGTGATTGAACCTAAAAAGGCATTTTTTTCTTGGATATTGGTGGTGGGGAATATCCTTCTTGATAAATGGTTGACTTACTCAAAGGTTCAAAACTTAGAATGTTTGTAGTGTGGTTGGGTTGAAATCTTGAAGTACCTCTTATAGTTTTGTCCACTTGCTAGAAAGGTCTAGGCTTGGGTAGGATCTTTGTTTCAATGGAGTCTTATGCCATCCCTTTCTAGACATGTTTCATTGCTTAGTAATCACCTTTAATGAGCCATGAAATTCCAAGCCACTTGGGTTCTCTTAAGAATTGAAGTGATCTTCTACATTTGGAAGTAGCTCAATCACACGTTGTTTAATGATGTTGTGGTGTCTTACTAATTTTCTCGGTACAATGATGCACCGATACATGCAAACTTGATTATGAAAATTGAAGTATAGTCTCACAAGGTGTCATTGAATATGGAGCACCCTCAGCAACCAATGGACCAATTGTATGGATCCTCGTGTACTGGCATGTGATAAATCAATTTGGCATCTCAATAGACTTAAATGAGATCATTATTTTCATTACCATAATGTGCATGATACCTCCAAATCCACATGGCAAATTCATTTTGTTGGGCACACTAGGGTCTCTCTCTTATCCTGTCAAGGCAGGATCCAGATCCATCATCTTAACAGTGCCCACCTGTAGCAAGTCTTGGCACAAGGAAATCCATCATGTCCAAAGAAACAAGACATCACACAACTAGACCCCTGGATGTTGTATAAAAACATATATATATATATATATATATATATATATATATAGAGAGAGAGAGAGAGAGAGAGAGAGAGAGAGGAGTCTCGACTTAAATATAGCCTAAGGTCCCCCTTTACGAAGAGTCAAGAATTTTTGGTCATGACTATTTATAATTATTTATTATATTCCCTTTATTATTACTCATTTGTTATTTGTTTGTTTTATTATCTTTATTGTCTTATTATTGTTTTTATTACTTATTATTTTATTAACGATTAAGTTATGTTCATAACATTGCCTTCCTCTTCGAAATTTCCTAGTCTTCAAAGCAATGAATTCTTCCTTCCCATGATATTTCTTTTTTATTCTAGCTTTGTTTGTGATTATTTGGTAGGCATGCTCACGGTGGAAGTATGGAATTTGTAAGTTATTTTTGCAAAATATTTTGGCTTCCTAAATCTACTAATATAGTGACATATTTTCCTTTTAGGTTCCCCCTGAGCTTCAGGGTATTTGGTTTCATTCTTCCTATTATTGGTTCAAACAAAATTATGGGTTTTTTGTCTTGACTATTATGGAGGGAGCCAACTATTCCTCAACTTAGATTGAATATAACAACTTTTAGGAGGCTTTATTTCTTCTTCTTGGATTGTAGCCTTAGTATTTTCCATATAATTTTCCCTAATGCATGTGATTGATGTTCTTGATACCTATGGTGGTTCATCGTCATCAGAAACTAGCATGTCTTCCTTAGCAGGAACCTCTACCTATTTTCCGTTAACGATTTTGCAATGATATAGTTGTTTAGATGCACATCTATGGCCTGAAAACCATTTTTTACCACATTTACGACATTTATTTTTCTTTCTTTTTTCTTCGTCATCATCGGAGTTGTTTCTGGATGTGTATGATTTGTTGATGTTTGGGAAGCAACAGAAAGAGATTCTACTAGATTGATAATTAATAATAATATTATTAATTATTAAGCAATATTATTAATTATAATATTATTAATGTAATAATATATTTATAATATAAAGTATAAATATATATAATAAAGTATAAATCATAAATATAAAGTATATTTATATTATATGTATAATATAATATAAAGTATAAATATATTTACTACCCAAGGGACGCATCTCTTCATGGATGGTCACCATGGTCACCATATGTTCTTTATATATAGAACACTCATCATTGTAATAAGATATTCATTCATATACAATATCATCTCTTATGAAAATTCAACATGGTATCAGAGCGGAACTAGGGAGGGCCCAAGAAAATGATAGTAGAGTAAAGTTTTGGGAGTGTTAAAATTATGGGGTCGTTGCAATCTCTAGGTACAACATATTTACTTTTTACTCCTACCTAAATTATAGAAATAATTCCATAAATTATGGTGGGCAATTTCTAGTAAAAATGTCTAATTACCTAAATATGAGGAATGTACTACATATTTACTTCTACCTATATTTATAAAAAAATTCACATGAATTATGGAGGAACAATTTAACAAAGTCAAATACTATGTGGATGGATTATAACCAAAATAATCTTTTTGTAGTTGGCAGGTATTCTCCAACTATTTATAAGAAATAAAATCTAATTTAATTTTAAATTTAATTTTCAAAGAGACATGTCTTTTTGGATCAATTTAATATTACTATAAAAAGACACAACAATAGACACACATATTTTTCTCTCTCACACGTGGGAAGTGATCTAAGGAAGAGACCGAAGTTTCTAAGTAGTTGAAATTTTTTGAGTGTAATTACTTAGTGGTGTTCTAGAGTTTACTAAAGTAATATCGTTGAAGGTAATTACCAGTTGTAGAAAATTGTTCATGTCTAATTTAACACTAGAAAATCAACATGGTTAGCCATATGAAATCGAGTATATGATGGATGTGTGTACATATAAGATGTATCATTTCGAGGGTCATTGTATATAGTTGTGCACAAGATAAATTGATCTCCTCTAGGATATGCTTTTTGTTGTTCTTGTTATCACTCCAAGAGTCACTCAAGATTGTAGGTTGAGTAAGTTTGGTAACTTAATCAAATGTTCAATTAAATGTATAAAATGGATCAGAAAATGAATAACTCATTCAATAACTCCCTCACTCAAGACACTTGAAACATATCTAGACAAGATAAGGCTCTCAAAAGGTATTCATTAGATGGTTTTTAAACTCAAATGGATGGAGAACATTCATTATACCAGAAAGATCATATATATTGAAAATATATATGAAAGGTTGACTATAATAAAGAAGAATACTTATATTTTTGCCTACCAATGCAATGATTAAAAGACATTAATAAGTCATTGTGTAAACAAAACAAATGAATATGATATTCAATTATAAGTATAGGAAAATATCAATGAACAGAGGTCTGAACAATAACCGTGAAAGAAACTTCTGATTCTTGTATATATATCAAAGTCTTGTACAAAAAGAGTATCTCAAAGTCTCCAAGTTCCCACCTTATTAGCTCCTCCGTTTGGTCCTCTTTATAGATATTACAAGACCATCAAGATCCATAATAAATGGATATTATAAACTCTTTACCTATCTTTATATTTTTGAATATATCCAACTCAAATCTGAATTTGTGAGGTGGCTAGAAAAAATAGAGTATAACAATTATGGAAATATGCCTCTCAATGATTCACCCATATCTCCCAAATACAAATAGTTATTGGAAAACTGAGAGAGGTTTTTGAATAGGAGCTTGTTCTTGTGAAAAACCTCTCTCAATTTCAAAAAATAAATTTCCATCTCATCATAATATATCTCCAAATAACATGACTAAAATAGGAAAATACAGATTTCAAAATCTAGTCATATCCCTACATTCTAGGATTGGATCGCTAGAATGTTTCCATTGATGAAATGAAGTGTCACTTGCATTATTTGATATGGTATGATATTATATTCAAACATATGTGTCCACCTTTACCCAAAAATCCTCTTTCCAAGTCAAATTTTGACAAAAACATGAAAAAATTCAAAAATTTGAAAGTTTGACAGAAGCGTCGCGTCGTGGGTCGCACTGCGCAGAAGGGCCGCGTTGTGGGTTGTACTGCTCCCAAAATGCTACAAAATCCTCTTTTTTTCACAATTTTTTCTCTTATGTTCTTGTGAGGGTTATAAATCTGCCATGATAGATGAACTTCCCTATGAATGACTTAGAATTATGATCTCCAAAACTTCAACCAAATTGCCTCTTTCTTCATAGGTTCATCATGGAAAAAACACAAAATTATTGTCCATTTTGCTGAAGGAAAAAAGGTGGAAATTAAGCCTTATCAATATCCAAAATATGAGCACAAATCCTTGAGTATACCTAAGTCACTCATCTTTATTGGGAAGGCTGGATGAAGAGGTTTCTTTTAGAAAAATTATTAGGTTCAATCTCCAAGGGTCCAACTTGAGTTTTACCTTCCTTGAGGTTCTTGATAAAATCCTTGGACATCTCAAGATGATATCCCTCTAACTTATGGAAATACCTCCAGCAGCCCATCCTCTTGAAGGAATCCACATGGTTTTAATCTTGTTCGATGATGCTTATGTCTGATGGATCAAATCTGACAAGAGAGCTTAACCTCTCCTTAGAATGGGATCCTTCTTGGGAGAAATTTGCAGCCTGTAACAATATTTCTCTGCACAAGAAACTGTTATAACTAAAATTGTTAATGAAACCCTTCTTTTGCATGGAAAATTCTTTTGGAAAACTGAGTTAATAGCTTTAAGCCAAAGCTTGTAGGGAAATTTAGCTAGTCAGTGACGTCCTCCAAACTTCAAAACCTTCTCCTTAAATTATGTAAGTGATTTGACATCATTTCATTATGAAATAGTGAAATTACAACAGTTTGTAACGCGCTATATAGAGAAAACATGGTTTGCACTAAAAACTTGTGTTGAGTTGTTAGCGCAACGGTCACAAAAAGTATTGCATGCGCTACAAACTCGTGATTTTTTGGAATTTTGATGTGGACAAGCTCTCATAATGATTAAAAATGACCAAGGAGGGATAATTATGACAATTAATGACATTTTTTTGGTGTAGAACCCAATCTTGGACTTAGGATGACTAACACTAAGGCATTTTAAAACATGACTAATTTGACTAAGTGACCTTTGAAGACCACTAGTCACCCTTCCAATAAAACTGACATGACCATACTTTGGTGAAAATATTGACTTGAGATATTCATAATGCTTGATGAGTCTTGAAAAACTTTGACAATTTCAAGACTCAAAAACTTATTAAAGGCTGATTGGAATGGTACATTTCAGGAGCTAACATCTAGCTCCAACTAGGATGGAAACTTCCCTGTGAGGTTTCCAAGAACCTAGTAGACCCTGTGCCTGTCCATTCAATATGAAAACCATGCAACCTGCTCTGATTATTGAGATCAAACCACTCTTCAAAAATATACATCTTGGACTCTGTAGTGCCTAGTTCATTGGGCTATGGATTTATCTAGTATTAAACATGTACAACCATTCCTTTGTAAAACCTCGAGATCTGTCACTTACATTATGTTCTTGATGTACTGAGAGAAACCATGCTTATTTATTGAAAACTAAAATCCTTTATACCGCAAATCAACTGAAAACTAAAAAATAAATAAATAAATAAATAAAATGCTCAACTACTGAGCTTATTTTCACACACTCATACTTCCAATGAAGCCATACAAGTAAACTCATGATTGAAAATCTTATTTTTATTCCACTCATTAGAAGATAATAATAAAATCATAACAGTGACCATAAAAACTCTTTCAGGAGATCATACTCACTGTCAAATACAAGTGATGTGATAAAATATGAAAACTTAAGAGAGTCTGAGAGATAAGACTCAAGTAAGGCTACCATAGGATCTTCAAAACTGTGAACACCATAATACAAATTCAAAATCATTGATTTCTCAGGTATGTCTTCCCCCTTGTTATATCTCTGTGACTCAGATCCATCACTATGATGTGATCACCCATTACAGTTGACAATTTCTGAGAGAAAAGATGAGATATGTTATCGATCTTATACATCGTTGCCTCCATAATGATCAAATGAAGGGTGAAATGTGTCATGAGAGAACTGTTGATTACTCTCCCAAACAATGCTATCTTTAAAAGATGTATCAAAACTAAGGAGATTTTCATTGGAATTTTGAACAAAAAACTCATAACTATCATCAACCATACCATAATTACATTGATGATCATCTCCTTACTGAAAATTAGAACTAGATGAGATTCCATTAGTCAACAAGCCTTCATAAACTTTAAAATCCTCCTCATCATCACTATATTTTTCAAATATGGGAATATCAGGATAAAATTCTAATGGCAGAGCTGAATATTTTTGCATATAATCATCAGCAATATGATTTTGAAACATATTTGAAATAACAGCACCTTCATCCTCATCATTATCATCCTTCTTATCTAGATTTGAATCAACAAGTTCATAAGAATTAATATCTAAAGCATCCTCAGCAATGCAATCATCAATATTATCATCATTTATATCTAGTAGATCTTCTTCTTGGGAAGTAGTAATAGAAAGAACTTCATGCTCATATGTATATTCATTAATACATTCACTTTCATCCTCACTACTAGAAGAAACAACATGCTGAATATATGAATGAAAATCCTCACAACAATGCTCAAAAAGAAGTTTCTGAGAAAAATACCTTTCAAATTGATGATGGAATGCTATATGAAATTCTTTTAAAGAAGATATTCTAGAAGGGGGTAAGGATCGGTACCATTCACGAGCATCCCCTTCCAATGAATAGAAAAACATATTCATGAGTACATATTCATCATGTATATTTAACTGAGCCATGCATTAATGAAATTTGATGAGGTGAACTAAAGGATTATCATCTTTCCTTTCTCTAAACCATGGAAGTTAGTCTCCCCAAATATCCATAAGAGGTACTGGATGTGGGAAACCAGGGATTGCAGAAAAGTTAAGAGGTGCAAACCTCCTAGCCAAAAGAGTAGCAAATTCCTTTGACATTTGAAGATTGTGGAGTCGCCATTGAATTTGTCTTTCATGGATTTGCCAAATAGAAGATTACAACCAATCTAATGCACAGCCTTTGTATATCATCAAAAGCTAGAACTATTTCGTCTCCGAGGAAAGCTTGCTTCAAACTCCTTTCCTCGACAACGGCACCAAATTTTTATCACTCCAAGAGTCACTCAAGGTTGTAGGCTGAGTGAGCTTGGTAACTTAATCAAATGTTTAATGAAATGTATAAAATGGATCGGAAAATGAATAACTCATTCAAAAACTCCCTCTCTCAAGACACTTGAAACATATCCAGACAAGATAAGGCTCTCAAAAGTTATTGATCAGATTGTTTTTAAACTCATATGGATGGAGAACATTCACTATACCAGCAAGATCATATATATTGAAAATATAGATGAAAGGTTGACTATAATAAAGAAGAATACTTATATTTGTGCTTACCAATGCAATGATTAAAAGACATTAATCATTTACTGCATAAAAAAAATAAATGAATATGACATTCAATTATAAGTACAGGAAAATATGAATGAACAGAGGTCTGAACAATAACAATGAAAGAAGCTTATCATTCTTGTATATATATCAAAGCCTTGTACAAAAAGAGTATCTCAAAGTATCCAAGTTCCCACCTTATTAGCTCCTCCCTTTGGTCCTCTTTATAGAGATTACATGCCCACCAAGATCCATAATAAATGGATCTTATAACCTCTTTACCTATCTTTATATTGTTGAAGATATCCAACTCAAATCCGAATTTGTGAGGTGGCTAGAAAAAACAGAGTATAAAAATTATGGAAGTATGCCTCTCAAAGAGTCACCCATATCTCCCAAATCCAAACAGATTTTGAAAAACTGAGAGAGTTTTTTTAAGAGGAGCTCGTGCTTGTGAAAAAAATCTCTCACTTTCCAAAAATACCTTTCCATATCATCAGCATCTATCTCCAAATAACATGAATAAAACATGAAAATACAGATTTCAAAATCTAGTCATATCCCTACATTCTAGGATTTGATCCCTAGAATATTTCCATTATTAAATGAAGTGCCACCTGCATGATTTGATAGGGTATTATATTATATTCCAACATATGTGGCCACCTTGACCCAAAAACCCTCTTTCCAAGTCGAATTTTGACCAAAACAAGAAAAAATTCAAAAATTTGTAAATTTGACAAAAGTCGCATCGCGGGTCGCACTGCTCGCAAAATGCAACAAAAACCTCTTTTTTCACAAATTTTTCTCTTATGTTCTTGTGAGGGCTATAAATATGCCATGATAAATAAACTTCCCTATGAATGACTTAGAATTATGATCTCCAAAACTTCAGCCAACTTGCTTCTTTCTTCATAGGTTCATCATGGGAAAAACACAAAATTAATGTCCATTTTGTGAAGGCAAAAAGGTGGACATTAATCCTTATCAATATCCAAAATCTGAGCACAAAGCCTTGAGTATACCTCAGTCACTTATATTTATTGGGAAGGCTGGATGAAGAGGTTTCTTTTAGGAAAATTGCAAGGTTCAATCTCCAAGGGTCCAACCTAAGTTTTACCTTCCTTGAGGTTCTTGATAAAATCTCTGGACATCTCAAGATGATAGACCTCTAACTTATCGAAATACCTCCAGCAGGCCATCCTCTTGAAGGAATCCACATGGTTTTAATATTTTTCAATGATGCTTGTGTCTGATGGCTCAAATCTTACAAGAGAGATTAACCTCTCCTTGGAATGGGATCCTTCTTGGGAGACATTTGCATCCTGTAGCAAGATTTATTTGCACAAGAAACTATTTTAACCAAACTTGTTAACGAAACCCGTCTTTTGCATGCAAAATGATTTTGGAAAATTGAGTTAATAACTTTAAGCCAAAGCTTGGAGGGAAATTTAGCTAGTTGGTGACTTCCTCCAAACTTCAAAACCTTCTCCTTAAATGATGTAAGTGATTTGACATCATTTAATTATGAAACAATGAACTTAAAATAGTTTTTAGCACGCTATATAGAGAAAACATGGTTTGTGCTACAAACTCGTGTTGAGTTGTCAGTGCAACGATCACAAAAAGCACTGCATGCGCTACAAACTTGTGATTTTTTGGAATTTTGATGTGGACAAGGTCTCATAATGATTAAAAATGACCAATGAGGGATAATTATGACAATTAATGACATTTTGTAGTGTAGGACCCAATCTTGGACTTAGGATGACTAACACTAAGGAATTTTAAAACATGCTAATTTGACTAAGTGACCTTTGAAGACCACTAGTCACCCTTCCAATACAACTGATATTTCCATACTTTGGTGAAAAGATTGACTTAAGATATTCATAATGCTTGATGAGTCTTGAAAAACTTTGATGATTTCAAGACTCAAAAACTTATTTTATTTTTTTTGTAAGTAAGAGGTTTTATATATAAAGGGCCTTCAAAAAACCAGACCAGAGTTACAAAAACTTGATAACACCCGTACTGTAGTTACTGAACTGCCCCAATAGAGGGGAAACCAGTTCAGCCAGCCAGGTAAGTCTAGCATTTGATAGTCTAACAGTCTTATAGAACATAACTAAGCTGACTAAGTTGCAGCTAAAAGAGGAAACTATTAAAAAGAAAAGAACCCCTGTGGTGTCATACACTTGGCGAGTAACCTAGCCAGGTGGCAAGAATGGTCGCGTACCAAGGATCCTCTTCAACGGGTGTCCCTTTTCTCTCCAAATGCATGTCAGCGTCCACGTTGCTCTTGTCCCTGTTGGCAACTGGCAAGGTGTCTCCAGGTGGACTGTACACATGCTGGCCTGTAGCTGTCGTCGCTTTCATGTCCTCATGCTTGACCTACTCCACAACGACCTCTGTTGAATGCTGTGTTTGAGAATTTGTGTTGTCACTCTCTGCATGGGGTTCCTCTGCTGAAGGCATGCCTATTGGGTTGGAGGGGAAAGCATCTTGGAAGGTAGATAAAATTTAAAGGAGGGTTGAGATCTTTCCATCCATAATCTGCAGTCGGAATTGGAGGTCCTCCATTCCCTGATGGAGTTCAAAGACTAGACCATAGAGAATGGTTAAACTTTCTTGCAGCTGCGAGTAAGGGATGGAGTCGGTAGATGCGTGCACATTATTTTGGGCATTTCGAATAGGAGGTGGCGCCCCCATGGGAGGCCTTGAGGAGCCAGCTACCGGTGCAAGGGAAGGAGCAATGGTTATGGAGTTCGGTGGGACGGCAAGGTAACACAAAGAAGAGCCCGACGAGCTATCAATAATGGCTAAGCATTCAAACCGGGAGGCAGGCGAGGTGGAGGAGGTGAGAGGTGTTGGATCAGACTGCAGAGGCGGTGAGGAGATCATGGTGGGTGAACCAAGGGGAGAAACAGAGGCTCAGGGCCGAGAAGGATTCCATGGAGAGCCTCTTCGCAGTCATCCTCTTTGACATGGCATAATTTCCTTCGTTTGAAGGCAGAAAATGACTAAGTGCTCCAGGAAAATGCCGAGAGCTTGGAGATGGCCGGGGGCTGTGAGCACCATGAAAGTCTAGTCTAAACCAAGCTAGGGCAGCGAAGGGATGTGGGATTCATTCCGCGAGCGAGGAGGAGAAGCAAATGCAAACGGAAAAGCCATAGAGAAGTTCATAATGGAGGTCGGGCTCACCAGAATTAATGGTGCTGCAGCGACGTGAAGTAGAGTTAATGTAGGGTCGAGGCAGTGTTCATTGGCATGAGCTCATCACATGGCTCCCTGCCTTGTTGGCCTACCTGCACTTCCTCTTTGCGCCATTAGGCTTGCACTAACACCCCATCCGGGGGAAGACTCAAAAACTTATTAAAGGCTGATTGGAATGGGATATGTCAGGAGCTAACAGTTCTTGTTTCTTGTTTCGAGCACGTCACAGGTAATAGCTATGATAAGGATCCATAATGACAGTCGTAGGAAGAAACGTGAAGCAAGACTATTTATACATAGATTTGTGCATATCCATGTACTGAAGAAGAAGAGAAGGTCAATACATGCAGAGGGAGCAGATGACTCCGAAGACTATATAGCCTCAGAGGGAGTGATGTATTTAGATGTTTTCTATGGGAAACTGGATAGTCTCATGATGACATGTTGTATCTATTAGAGAGCTACCAACCGGCCATGGATGCATGCTGTGAAGTCACTATGGATTTCATGTGATGTGTAGATTCATGTGTTCGACAGTCAATGGTCATGAGCTTGTGTGGATAGCGACAGTGTTAGAGTCTATGTCAGATATAATACCTTCCTCATTAAGAGGGACTGTTGAGATTTTATGTAATTTCGGAAGTTATTCTTAAGTTTTAATGCTTCAACATCGAGATGACATTCTCCAAAGATTGGTCATGGTAATTTGACCAATGGAGAATGGCCCTGGCATAGTCTTCTAAGGACATAAGACTCAAAGTGCATGGCTTTCAACATCCGTAAGGAATGAAATTATTCATGTGGCACAGATGGCAACCTGATCAGGAAGAATGGTCATTGTAGTCACAGAACACTTCATTGAGTATGTGACAATTGTGGAACAGTCAGTGTGCAGATTGAAGAATTCTTTATATGGATTAAAGAAGCCACCCAAAGCATGGTATGGCAGGATCGGCAATTTTCTAATGAGCTTGGGATTTATAAACAACAATACAGATCCTAACCTTTACTTTAAGGTTGTGGATGATGGTCTGGTAATAATATTGTTGTATATGGATGACCTATTTCTAAACAGGTGTGGAAAATCTCATCTGAGAGTGTAAGAGAAAAAAATGGCTACTGAGTTTGAGATGAAAGATATTGGGATGATGCATTACTTTTTGGGTCCGAAGGTATGGCAAAGATAGGATGAGATCTTTCTAAATCAAGGGAAGTATATAGCAGAAGTCCTGAAGAGGTTCAGGATGTTGGATTGCAAGGCAATCGCTACACCTATGGTATAAAATATGAAGTCGATCCAGCATATGACTTTAGAGACTATGGATGTTACTTTATACAGAAAGATGGTGGGTTCGTTGATGAACTTGAAGAACACAAGACAAGATATATAATTTGTTGTGAACACCCTAAGTCAATATATGGAGCACCCCAGGTAGGTTCATTTGGTTGCAGTGTAACATGTGATAAGGTGATGCAGGAGCATCGTCAGCAAGAACATGTGGAGAGACAACTCAAAGCCTCAGCGCGCCTTTGAATCATTTCAGAATCTTAACCGTTGGCACTTCTTGCAAATATTTTTCTGAAATAATAAAAAACTAAAGAAGATCAAACGCTTGGGATTTGAATGATCACAAGTGATCTGGGAGTTTCACTCCTAGAATTTTATGTAACGGAACTTAGGTAGAAGTTAGATTTTTTTTTCAAGAAGTCAAGTAGTTGGAGGGAACCATAAGAACCCTCTGATATAAATAGAGGTGTTATATGCCCAAATGATGTTGTTGCAAGTTAGTAAGAGTTTGTTGTGATTTAGTTGTTGCTGAGTTTTGTTGTTGTTTATCATAGTTGTAGCCATTTAGTTTTGAATGAATATAAGAGAGGAAAATTGATGCAATGCATGGTGTTGCTAATGTTTACAATTCCTTGTTATTGTTGTTTTCATGAATGAATGAGTTATATTATTGAGTATATGAAAATGTGAAGTGTTTAGATAAGTTTTAATTGTTCTCTTCGTTGATTTCATGCAAGGTGAACATACAGTCTACATGAAATGTGTTCATAGAGTCTGTCTCTACTCATAATCTCAGAAGAGATAGCGTAAAATTTCCTTTACAAGGAGTGCAAAGTGACTACTACAATGTGTGCATAGTGGCCCGCAAGAACCTAAGTCTTGTGTAAGAATCTATTGCAAGGAGTGCATAGATCCAAAATTTGACTAAGTGACAAAGTAACTCTTTAAGGAGTTAAAATTGAAAAAGGAGAGAAAGATCAAGAGAGATAGCGGAAGAAATCTTCAAAGGGTGTGAAGTTTTGAAGGTTTCACGAGTCACCAGCTAACATCCATCCAGGAGGGAGTGGGATCATTTCAGACTGTTGGATCTAGGTAAAGCACATGAGTGTTAAGTCTCTATGTGCACATAGAAGTGAGGATTAGTCGAAGTCTCGAAGAGACCAGGGACCATCCATCATCCAGAGGGACAGGTGGCACAAGATCCATAACTTCATAGCAAAAGCACTTCGAGAGTTTGTGAACAAGGAGGAAGAGAATTCATGGAAGAGTCGAAGTAAATCATGACCATTGGTCGCCAAGGGGTTACATGTCAAAGGATCTGAGACTTCAGGGGAAATTTGCTTCGAGGATTTCAGTCGAGGAGTTGAAACTCCCGAACCCCAAAGAGCCGAAGTAGATCTCAGTCGTCGATCTTTGAAGGACACCTGTCGACAGGTCATTGTCTTCGAGTGGAAACACTTTGGGAGAAAGTGAATACTAAGATTTGAAACTCTTGAAGCCTGAAGAGATGAAGTAGATCTCATTTGTCAATATGTGAAGGACACGTCGATAGATCATTGTCTTCAGGTGAAAGCACTCTGAGAGAAGGCGAATACTGAGAGTTGAAACTCTCGAAGCCCGAAGAGAAGAAGTGAACCATAGTTGTCGATCCGTGAGGGACACGCGTCGAGAGATCGTCAAATTTGGGTGGAAGTATGGTGGAGGAAGAACGAGTTGATATTTGAAACTCCTGAAGCCCGAAGGGAGAAATAAATCGTAGTCGTCGATTTGGAAGGAGGGCACGCATCGATAGATCGTGGAGATCTGGGAATGCGTATGAAAGGAGGAAAAGGGTCGTCGACTGATAGTTGACCAAGGGAGAGAGAGGACATATCTCAGCCATCGATTAATAGGCAACACCCGAGATCACAAGATCGACGGTTGCACTTGATTGTAGGGATAGAAGTTGCTCGGGTTTTAAAAATCTTGGAGCGGGCCACAATTGAAACCACGGTATTGAAAAAGGGATGTGTGGCAGCTACTAGTAAATTGCGGGGAGAAAATTTGTGTGGTCTCAAACCACTCTAGGCCTCCCTACAATCATGTGTGTACATAGCCCAAGGTCACATACAGGAAAGGGCTAACAGAAGAGGAGCTAGCGCCTGGAACTTGACAGTTCAGCAGCGCGAGGGGAGAAGTTGTGGGTGCCATAGAACCTGCACCAAAAGACTGAAAGGGCCTATGTTTAATCACTAGTGAGGCCATTAAGGTTTGAGAGAGTCGATTTGGCTCTGAGAATCGAAGATCCTTGACCAAGAGGTCGCACAGCCCCGAGGGAGAATAGGGGGGTCTGCATCAAATGGTATCAGATCCTGAAATTGTTTTCAAGAAGCGAAAAGGAGATCGAATTTGTACTCTATGTGTGAGAAATAGTCAACACAATTCCACCAAGGAGACATGTGGATCCACCTGTTAGCACTCGGTAAATTTCCTAGAGGTTGAAAAAAGAAGAAATCTACAAAGGTAACCTTAACCAACCACTTTTGAAGCTAGGATCTAGCCCTTCCAGCTTCAGAGAGGGATCTCTCTATATAAATTAGATTTGTTTTAAATTTAAGATATTAGGCTAGCTATAGAAAATGTTGGTTTTGTTGTAGAGGGTTTTTGAAGTTGGTTGAGACAAATTACACATCCATTGGGCTATGGGGTCTGTACTTAATAAAATCTGAGATGCAACGAGAAACGCTGAAAAAATATTTCACAAGGCGAGATAACACACTCACTGAATCTTTAATAATTAAAGTGATGGACAGAAGAAAAGATAAGGAAAATAACTCCAATTAACAAGCACTTAAGAATCTCTTAATTGAAGACATTTAGAAGATGAACATCAAAATCTCTAGAATCGGAAACAGGGTATCTGAGAAAAATCCTGCAACATAACGCTATTCGTAAAGATTAGTTATGGAAAAACAAGATGATTACAGAGCAAGGAAACATTTGACTAAGAAAATCACATCACCAGTGAACATGCGCAAGAATCCTGTAAAATGCCTTTTCTTTATTAATGGTGGATCTCTTCAAAAATGTTACAACTTGATAGCAATAGGGTGTGCAAATCAACAACCCTCAGTACATCGAAAGATGGAGTATTTATAATTCAAAAATACAATGTTCCTGTCATAACTGATCAGGACGTGCATTCTATTTTTAGACTAACTAACTTAACTAATCAAAACTGTTTTGATGACTCATTGCAACTGCATGCTGAAGTTCAGGGGTAGGCCATTGGCGAGGTGCCTCTGCAACCTCTTCTGACAGGACAGCTGACTGGAAGCGACAGCTCATCTACTAATCTAGTAGATCGCACAGTTCTTCCCATCTGATGTGACCTGGCACTGTGACCTTGAGCAACCTCCGGTACACTTCGTCCATGTCTATGTACTTAGCAAATGTGGGCTTGACGATGAAAATGTGCTTAATTTCATGTTGGATATCAATATCCAACTGCAGTGCCTCCATGAAGGCTCTACCTGTGATACTCCCTTGTATCCCTGCGAACTTTGAGCTGTCGTTAGATATTTCTGTCATCCTTTTCTTGTAGTTAGGGAGCATCATTAATTTATCATTGATGACTTTCATACCAGGCAGGCCTTTCCTCTGTAGAGCATCTATCTTGTGGAAAAACCTTTGCACTCCTTGATCCATAACTTGGATTTTCTCCTCAAGCTGAAGCATGAGGCCTCTTTTGGTCAGAACTCGTTTCACCTCCAATATAGTTTCAGTCCTGTCCTCGATCTTCAATTCTTCTAGTTCCTCCCTGGTCTTTGAATTAAGGAACCTTATGATTTCATTGGCTTGTGCCGGCATGTCTCCCAGCTCCGTTCTGATTTTTTCCACTGCCTTTTTGCTTCTCTCAAGCAATTCATTTTGTTCAAACATAATTTGAACCATCGGCCATATTTCATTTATGGACTTAGAAATATCAGTCCATACAAGTTCTTTAACCTCTGCCAAGGTTTTTCCTGCCATTGTCTGTTTCTGGAGCTGCTGCAACTCCTTCCTGATCTGCTCATTCACCTGTTTTTCTTTAGACAGACTTGTCTGGAAAGAAACTTTTAGCTCTTGGAGATTTTCCACCTCTTTCTTAAGCCTGCTAATTTCTGACTCTTGCAGGTTCATTCTCTCCATAGACTTGGCCAGGTCTGTAGCTCCTTCTGGTAGGGGTGCCGCTATTGCAGATGGGATGACTGTCACCGTTGGTGTGGAAATTGGGATGGCACTCAATGGGATGCCTTCCATTGGCTTTTCCTACTCTTTCTCCTTGAGCAGTATCTCTATCTGTGCCTCCATCTCCTTTAATTGCGCATTCTGGTCCAGGAGTAATTTCAGCATCTCATCCTTTTCGCCTTCCCTTTCAGCTATTTCTTTTGTCTGTGGGTCCTCTATTGGAGGGAGCTTTAGCTGCTTTCTCAATGAGGTGATGTCAGCATTCTTCTTTTTAATCATTTCTTCGGCAGCCTTGACGTTCG
>JASDQU010736826.1:42977-75149 GCA_032191745.1 Picea mariana | reverse complement strand
TTTCATAAAGTAAGTACATCATCCTTCTTCTCTTGTCCATTCAATACTTTAGAACTAGGGAAAGAGTAGTATTCTGTCACGGTTTGTTCCAGATCCAGGTGGATCTGAGGAGATTGGTCTGTGTCCGCACTCACGAATTTATCCTTGAACAATGCTGTGTTGCTATGCTTTGTGCGATATTTTGATATGTTTATGTATTTCCTTGCTAAGTGCTTTGATATATATAGATAGTTTTGTTTATGCTTTGTGATAACAATGTATATGGATGTTAGATCTGACCTATGTGAATGTGCTTAGTGCTTGCATCTGCTAGATCTAATCTACCTCTCTATGATAAGTGCTTAGATACATTAGATATGAATGAATAATGCGATGCTTTGTTTTATCTGCGGAGTAGATAATGGTCAAATATTGATGAACTGTCGGTGCTAAGTGCTCTGTTAAGTATTAGAATCAAAGATCTGTGTCCCAGCTAAGGTTGCAGACATCTGAGTCCTGTAACCAACCCTGCCTCTACCTTGGGTGAGACTTCATCTGCTTTGCAGGTGTTGCCGAAAAAGCCGACAGTTAGGGTTTTTTTGGTGCGTTATTGTAGCGTTGAACCTTGGGTCTGCCCCTGTGCCAAAAAATGGTTCCGTTGTTGGGACTGAGGAAGAAGAATCTTCTTGCAAAGATCTGACTTGAAACTGTGATTACTGAGAATTGAGGAAGAAGAAGCTTTCTGCAAAGATCTGACCTGAAACTGTGATTGTTGGGAACTGAGAAAGAAGAAGCTTTGTCCAAAGATCCGACCTGAAGCTGTGAAATCTCTGTGCGTAGATCTGTTTCCCTAGTGCGCAACATTCCACTTGACCTGTGAAGCTCTGTGCCAAGAAAAGAGGTAAGATCTGGGAGCTTTGTGCGCTGATAAAGGTAAGAATAGTGAAAAGTTCTAGAATTGAAAGCGTTGTGCTCTGTAGAAGTAAGATAAGTGTAAATTTTTGTTTCAACAGTATGGATCTAGGTATGTTTGATAGATTCTGTCCTAGCTTGAAAACTACGACACTAATAGATGAAAGAAGGTTTGAATTGCATAGATATGATAAGAATAGTGAAAGATATGTTATACCTATGCATAGAAAGAATGTTTGGACTAACAAGTGGATGTAGGATCCTAGAAAGAAATGTTTGCAGGTTAGCTATCATGCTCCTAGCGCGCAGTACAGGAAAGGTTGGGAATCATTTAAAAGAAAGAGAGAATTAACCCTCTGTTACAGTTGTAGAAAACCGAGACATCTTGCTAAGGAATGCCCTAGGAGAAGACATAGTTGTCTTTGTTGCAAAGCTATGGACCATGAAGTATTGGATTGGCCTAGAATGATTGCTAATCTTGAAGGAATGAATATGAGACAAGAAAACCCTAAGGCAGATCCAGAAACTACGAATATGGCAGAACCCCAAAAAGAATCAGAGAAAGTATTGCTATAGATAAAAGACACCCTGAATGACCACCGGTATGTCAGATTATCAAAGATCTTCAAAGAAAAAGCATGCATAGAAGAAAGAATAGGAGACTTCGACATTGACTGTGTTCTAGATGAGGAAACACAGGTGAATATCATGACAGAAAGAACTTGGGAAGCTATAGGAAGGCCTGCTATGATTCCTTCATTAGGAGGAATAAGACTATTCAAAGGAAAGTTGATAAACCTATGTGGAAAGCTCACCCAGATACCTATGAATGCCAATGGGACTTCGACACTGAAGGATTTCGATATTGTTAAATTTATTGAGAACAACGCCCCATTTACTATGTTACTAGGAAAACCTTGGATTGAAAGAGATCAGGCTAGAAGGAAGGAAGAAGAAGAAGTTTTATATTAGAAGAAGCAAGAATGAAAGGATTTCATGACTAGAAGGATCACACACTTGATTGAAGAACAAAAGAACAGATCGAATCTATTTAACACCAGAGACCTGGAAGTCAAAGTTGCAAGAACACTAGAAGACCCACAGAAGATTGAAGTACATATTCCAGATAAAGAGGAACTATCATCCTCGAATCTTAGGAAAGAATCTCAACAACGTGAAGTAACTATGCCAAACGCAGATAATAATCAAAATGGAAAAGGGAATACTGAGACGAAGCTCATTGGAAAGAAGGCCAAAAAGCTAAGTAAGAAGAGAGATAAGATCAAAAAATTACAAAAGCTTCCAGAGGGAACTTCGCAGAGAGAAAATTTACAAAACTGGAGCTTCGCTGGGATAACAAAACAACGTCACATGCCACTTCTCCATGACGAAGCAATATATCAATTGGGAACAATATAACCCTTCGACTGACCCTCCGAACGGGTAGAAAGGAATTTATGGTTCGCCACCAGACCGTTGGACAACGCCGTAACAGACAAAACAGAGTTAATGAAGGTTTCTCATCCATTGCAAGAGATCTGTTGCCAAGTTATCTATTTATCCCATCGCGCCATGCACCGAGAACACTTTTTCTAAAGAGAGCCATCGAAACTAAGCCTCGCATGACTCCGAACACCTTACAAAGCTTCCAACCCCTGATGAAGTTCAACGCAGATCGACACTTCATCTACATTACAACGCGAGTAGATGAACATAAAGAGTAGCTCCAGTCATATTATAAACTTACATAAGAAGACCTTGAGGATATCACTAAGGAATGGTCTGGTGACCTCCTTATCCTCGCCAGCCCTGCAGAGATATATGATCTTGACAGCCCAGAGGACACTCATAAAGAACATAATACACCCAAGAAGACTGAGGAGGTCCAAAATTTAAGCAACACCTTAGGAAAGACTACTTCAGTGTCACCTATATGAGGGGGTGATGACAAAGTAGAAGATAAACAACGCTTGGAGGGACCTGTCAATGACACAATCATCCAAGAGTTTGCTGAACATGAGGCCATGGCACAACAGCAAGTCGAAGCAGCTCGAGCCATGCTTGAGGCTTTCGAAGCATAACTAACCATATCAGAGTGACTCAGGATGAGTCACAGGTGAGTGTTGGGGGCCTGTTGGCCCTTGACTAGTTTTGGGAGATCCTTGGTCAAGTTTGACCTATTTTGGGACTTTGACAACATGTCGAAGGAGGAGCGCAAGACGAAGCAAAGATCATAGGATCTCGGCCCCTTTTTGGGATTTGGGACTTTGTAATGGGTATGGGGATGTCGGCCCATGGGTTTACCCATGTTTAGGCCTATTTTGTAAAGTATAAATAGATGTCTAGGAAATGTAAGGAGAGTCATATATATATATATATATATATATATATATATATATATATATATATATATTTGTGTGATATTGGGCTAAGTTCTAGTTATTGATCTATGTGATCGAAGGATTGTAAGTGCTCTATGAATACTGTGTGAAGCTTGCAAAGTTGAGTGCAAGTGACTGTATAAGGCTTAGTGTTGTATCCTAGCTCGAAAAAGGAGGATCTGGCGAGGTGCGCGCAGATCTCCTATCCTATGCGAAGTAGGGTTTTGATGCTATGTGCCTGTAAGAAGCTTGACTGAAGATAATAAAGAAGAAGAGTTGGTGGACGTAGCCCTAGGGTGGGGGTGAACCACGTACATGCTGTGTTTCTATTCTTTGTGCGATATGTTGATGTGTTTATGTCTTTCCTTGCTAAGTGCTTTGATATAGATAGATAGTTATGTTTATGCTTTATGCTAACAATGTATATGGATGTTAGATCTGACCTATGTGAATGTGCTTAGTGCTTGAATCTGCTAGATCTAATCTACCTCTCTATGATAAGTTCTTAGATACATCAGATCTGAATGAATGTTGTGATGCTCTGTTTTATCTGTGGAGTAGATAATGGTCAAATATTGATGAACTGTCAGTGCTAAGTGCTCTGTTAAGTGTTATAATCACAGATCTATTTCCCAGCTAAGGTTGTAGACATCTGAGTCATGCAACCACCCTAGCCTCTACCTCAGGTGAGACTTCATTTGCTTCGCAGGTGTTGCCGAAAGGGCCGATAATTAGGGTTTTGTTGGTGCGTTGTTGTAGCATTGAACCCTCGATCTGCCCCCGTGCCAACATTGTATATATGGCCAAGTGTGTCACCTTGGGGATCCTAGGTTCTTTTTGTGAAGAAGAAGGATGGAATCTTAAGGCTGTGTATTGATTTTAGGAAGATTATTAAGGTTACCATAAAGAATAAGTATCCTTTTGCCAAGAATTGATGATTTATTTGACCAACTAAAAGGTGCAAGAATATTTTCGAAGATTGACTTGAGATCACACTATCATCAAGTAAGGATAAAGGAAGAAGAAATCAACAAGAAAACATTTAGAACAAGATATGAGCATTATGAATTCACGATATGTGCTTGATGAATAGAGTGTTCAAGGAGTACCTGGACAAGTTTTTGATTGTGTTTTTAGATGATATCCTCGTCTATTCTAAATTAGAAGAGGAACATGAGCAACATTTAAAAATGGTGTTGGAAGTTTTAAGAGAGTATAAATTGCATGCTAAGATAAGTAAGTGCATCTTTTACTAAAAGAAGATTCACTACTTGGGGCATATAATTTCAACAGCAGAGGCAAAAGTTGATCCTGAGAATATAGAGGCCATTAGAGGATGGAAAACACCAAAGAATGTGACATAGGTCAGATCATTCATGGGTCTTTCCAGTTATTACCAAAGATTCATAAAAGGGATGTCAAGGATTGCAAATCCAATCACTTCTTTACAAAAAAAGGGAGTGGAATTTGAATGGACTTCCAAGTGTGAAGAGAGTTTTCAACAGTTGGAGGAAATATTGACAAGGCACCAATACTGAAGATTGTAGATCCAAATTCAAATTTTGTTGTGTGCACCGATGCATGCAAGGAAGGAATCGATGGATTTCTTAGTCAAAGGGACCATGTGGTATGCTATGAGTCCAGAAAATTAAAAGAGCATGAGAGGAATTATGATGCATATGACTTGGAGTTAGAATTTATTGTACATGCATTAAAAATGTGGAGGTATTACCTTATGAGTAAGAAATTCGAGCTATGAACAAACCACTGTGGTCTGTAAAATTTGTTTGTATAGCCAAAACTAAATGCCAGACAAACTAGATGGCTGGAATTTCTGAGTGAATATGACTTCGAAATTAAGCATATAAAAGGAAAAGAAAATCAAGTAGTTGATGCACTCAGCAGGAGAGCTCATGAAGTGCATGTGCCAACCATCAACATGTACATGACATATTTGAAAGATCAAATTATTGCAGTGGCGAATTCAGATCAACAATATGTGAAAATAAAAGAAACATTACATCAAGGTAGTTTTCAACAGAAAATTAATTTCTATGAGCTGAAAGAAGACGAAATTCTCATGTACAAAGGACAATTATATGTGTCGAATTCCAATGAGCTAAAAAATGCAGTTCTAAAGAAAATGCACAACGTTCCATATGATGGGCACCCGGGATATCATAAGACAATTGCAACAGTAAGAAGCCAATACTTTTGGCTGGAAATGAAGAAATAAGTGGCTAATTACACAACGATATGTCTAGAATACCAATAAGTGAAGACATAACATAGAAACCCAACAAGTTTGCTATAGCCATTTCCCATTCTGGAATGGAGGAAGTTACAATTGATTTTATTACTAAGCTGCCCAGGATAGTGAAGCAACATGATTCAATCATGGCGGTGGTGGATAAATTCACTAAAGCACCACATTTTATTCTAGTAAATACTACACACAAGGCAACAAATATCACAAAAATTTATATGAAGGAAGTTGCTAGGTAATATGGAGTTCCTAAGACAATAGTTTCAGATAGAGATCCAAAGTGTACTTCAATTTTTGGAAATGTTTGTTCAAGGGATTTGGAACAAATATAAATCTTATTACAACTTATAATCCAGAGTTAGATGGGAAAACAGAAAGGACTAACATGAAATTGAGGATGTGCTTAGAATGTATACGATGGATCAACTATCAAAGTGGGAAGATTATATTTATTTAGTTGAATTTTCCTACAATAATAGGTATCAGACCTTATTGAAGATGAGTCTGTTTGAAGCATTCTATGGAAAAAAATGTAACACTCCAGTGAGTTGGGATAATCCAACGGACAAAGCAATTGTTGGGCCATATTTGTTGAAGGAAATGGAAGAGCATATGACAAGGATTAAAAAGAATTTAAAGGATGCCCATGATAGGTAGAAAAATTATGCATACAAGAACATAGTTTTCTGAGATTTTAAAGTGGGAGAACATGTGTTCTTAAAATTAAAGGCAAAGAGAAGTTTGATAAGATTAAGAAGTTTCCTAAAGTTGGCAACAAGATATTGTGGGCCTTTTGAAATATTAGAAAAGATAGGGCTAGTTGCATATATGTTAGCTTTTCCTGCATCCATAAGAGTGGATAATGTGTTTCATGTATCATTATTAAAGAAGTATGTACCTAATCCTAACCACATAATTGATTGGAATGTGATCTAGGTGGAGCACAAAGGGGATTTCCGGGTGGAACCAATATGTATCCTGGACCAAAAAGTCAAAGTGCTCAGGAACAAATCCATAGGGTTGGTAAAGGTTCAATTGACCTGCTATGGTCCTGAATATGGTACATGGGAGCACGAAGAAAACATGTGGGAAGAGTACCCACAAATTTATGACAATTTTGAAGAAGAGAGAATGCAATACTCCATTTTGGAAAGAGAGAGTTATGGAACCACATCTTAGAGTCCTATCCAACTGTGTTGGGGACCTTGACAAATGAATGGATCATTCCTTGGGGTAGCCTTGATAAACAAATGGTACATCCCTTAACAAATGGTGCATTCCTTGGGTCGGTGAGTTGAGAGGAAAAAGAGATTGATGGTTGGAGCTCCTGCTGGAGTTGTTAAATTGCAGAATTTTCATTTCTAAGTATTGTGATGTAAATTTGCACACACACACACACACACACACACACACACACACACACACACACATCGACATAGAGTGCATCGAGGACGAAACACAATTTGTAGGGGAGGGGGAATGCAACATCTCCATTATAATCCCCGGTTTAATTAATGCTTATGTGGATATAATATGTGGCTACAACCAAGCGAGGTAATATGCGAATTGTATCTCTATGTTTTAATAATAAAATGCGATGCCAGTTGTTAAGGGGACATGGACAAGAGATGGGGGCTGAATTAATCCAAAAGAGGGGGAAGTGTCTAGGATAATGGCCAAGAGGGGTCAAAAGGGGAATTACCCATGTATATTAATTCAACCCATTTTCCTAAATTTTCTATTTGAATATGAACCCTCCCATTTCTGATTGAGTATTTCCAAAGCCAATCATTGAATACATGTAAGAAGGTGGGTGCAAGTGTTCACATCCTGGAGTTAGTGTGCACATGGGGGTTGAGTACAATCAACTTGGGGAAGAGTGCGAGTCAGAAAGGAAAGCCACAAGAGAGGAAATTCGTGTGGGTTGGAGCGAAAAGTTTTAGTCAATCAAGTTTTGTGCATGGGAAAAAGAAAAGGGGAGAGAAACAAAGAGAGCTTGGAGCTGGTGTATCCATGGAGGGTGAACTCTGGAGTGTAACTGGAGCAAATTGGAGCTGGAGAAATGAAGATCCAAGTTCCCTTGAGTTCCCAACTGAGATATTCCTAGTTACATGTGCCAAAGAGACCCTGATAAATGAATGACACTTTCCTTGGGTTATCCTTGATAAGAGGATGGTACATCCCTTGGGATAAACCTGATAAACAGATGGTACATCCTTTGGTTTATCCCTGATAAACAAATGGTACATCCCTTGGGTTCTCCCTGATAAACAAATGGTGCATTCCTTGGGTTGGACAGGTCAGGAGGAAGAGAGCTGGTAGAAAAATTGGGATAGCTGTAGGAGAATATCAGTTGGATTATGAGCTTTATGAGTTGCAGGTGTACTATGAGAGACCACCCTCTTTTGTGGATTACTAGCCTTAGATCGAGGGTGTTTGACTGTTGAGATTTGGAACAATCGGTATATGGTTGGGTGGAATGTCTGTCCCAAGAAGTTGGTTGCACAATTCTTGTTTAAAGATAAGTGTTTTATCTTGTACCGAGTTATTTACATGTGTTATTGCTGTGCATGAACTCTATGTAAATGAGAATGGATTATATGCTACTGTAATGAGCAGTTTAGATGTATTTAATGTTGATTATTAGCATGCTTTAGATGCATCTATTTTATGGTTATAGACAATAGTTAAATCTGTTTTAAATTTGTAGTTGTAAGCTACAGGAAATTGACTAGCAGTAAAATAATTTCTTTAGTTAGCAGAAGTCTTGTTTTTATGTGTATTCCACACGTAATGTTTCTTAGCTAGAGGCTAGGTACATTACATTATGGTATTAGAGCTTTACTTGAGAGATGCTTTGTGTGGCATGACTCTACCATGGTGGCTGGTTACATTACATGAAGACTAGTTTCTTGAATGGAGACTTGAAAGAGAATGTGTTCATATCTTAGCCAAAAGGCTTCGTTGGGAAGGGACAATAACATAAGGTATGGAAGATCATCAAATCCTTGTATGGCTTGAAACAAGCACTGCGAGGATGGTATGAAAAGTTAACTAAGCATCTTCTAAAATTGAATTTCAAGAATTTCAATCTTGATGACGCTACTTTGTTTGTCAAGAAAGTTGGAAAAACCATTGTATATCTTGTAGTATATGTAGATGCTCTGTTTATAATAGGGAACAATGAAAACTACATTGCATCCATAAAGAAAGAGTTGAATAAAGGATTTGAGGTGACAAATTTGGGACATATTCACTACTACTTGTGCATTGAAGTGATTCAAAATCCAAAGTACATATTCATATCCCAGAAGAAGTACAATGGAGAACTATTGAACAAGTTTGGCATGGATGAGTGCAATCTCGTTTCTACTCCAATGGAAAAGAACTTGAATCTCACATCAAAAGAAGGGAATGAATTTGAGGTTGAAACCAATTATAGACAACTTGTGGGAAGTCTTATCTATCTTACTACCACCATACTAGACATTTCATTTGTTGTTGGCATTCTTTCTAGGTTCATGTAAAAGCCTTGTGAAGGACATTGGTTTGCTGCAAAGAGAGTTCTAAAATACTTGAAATGAACTCAATATTTTGGACTCAAGTACACTAAGGTAGATGACTTAAACCTGATCGAATATTCTGATTTAGACTTTGATGGGGATAAGGGAAATGGAGTGTCAACTTCAAGTCATATCATGAGTCTTGGATCAACAACTATCTCTTGTAGATCATGGAAAACATTAGTCCTAATAGATTCCACAACAAAGGTAGAATATGTGGCAGCTGCAAAAGTTACGAAAGAGACTGCGTGGCTCAGGAAAACACATGAATATTTGCAGGAGAAACAAGTGAACTCTACTCCTCTTCTAGTTGATAATACTTCTGCAATCAAGTTGGCCAATAATCCCATATTCCATGATCGAACCAAGCACATCAACACAAAGTATCACTTGATTGGATATCATGTAGAGGCCAAGAATATTCACTTAATACATTGTTCCACAAATGAGCAAATTGCAAACATCACCAAAGCGCTTGGAAGAGAAAAACTGAGAAGTTCATAATGATGCTTGGACTCACGCACATCCCTTTGGATTTGTTAAGTTTTGAGCTATTATTAGGTTACTTTTCAATTTACTAGATAACAATATCATAGGTAGGATCAACGAGAGAAACAAAATCACAAGATACACAACATTTATCTTGGGAAACCCTCATGGGGGAGAAGACCCAACAAAAACTTCCTTAATATAGATAGCCAATACAATGCCAAGACAATAAACCAAAACACTAGAGAATATCCAACACTGAGCAATGCGCCTCTCTCTTCCTTCTTCTCCCAACTACAACTACCAAACTTGTGCACTTGATGAGTGAATGAGTGAGTGATATAATGAGTCATTGACTTCCTTTATTTATACAAGCTGACAGGCACTGGAAAGGTGTCTCTTCACTGGGAAGGGTCGACTTGTCTTCTTAATGGTTAAAACAACTTTAATTAGGCTTGGGGGACGACTTCTTAATTTTCATAATACAATTAGGGTTTGACCAATCCGCAAAAGTGGATTTGGTCAATTATAATGACCAACATGATCAATCCACAAAAGGGGATTGATATAATGAATAATGACTCAATAATAAATAAAATACTCTTTGCAGTTACAATATTTCAACACCCCCCCTTAACAAGAAGGGTATTCTACAAAATCATTAGGAGAGAGAGAGGGGGCAACAACATCAACATCATCTGGAACACTGACTGGCATATCTATAAATCATTAGAATTTTTTCTCATCATCAATATCATCATCCACAACAAGGAGCTGGAATGGCATCATCATCATCTGCATCAATATGGATTAGTATAACACTAATACATCATCATCATCAGTAACAACACGAGGCTGATACACCATCAACAACAACATCATCACATCACGAAGGCTAGAGAATCATCAACATCAACACTAAGATGGAAACTTCAGCACCAAGCTGGCATCTGAAGAACATCAACACGAATCTGGAAATATTTAGCTTGAAGCTGGCATCTCAACAACATCAACACAAAGATGGAAATCTTCAGCATAAGGATGGCATCAAAACAACATCAGCATGAGGCTAGAAATCTTCAGCACAAGGTTGGCATCACAACAACATCAACACGAAGCTGGAAATGTTCAGCCCAAGGCTAACATCACAACAACATCAACATGATGCTGGAAATATTTAACACAAGTATGGCATCACAACACTACTCCCCCTTTCGAGGGAGGTCCTTTCGGACTACACCAAGCTTGTATCAAAAGTGATCAAAATTTACATGAGACATAGGCCTGGTCAACACATTAACAACCTATTCATCCATGCCAACATACTAGAGCTTTATGATTCCTTTCTGCACCATATCACAGATGTAATGATATCATATCTCTATGTGTTTTGACTTGTCATGGAACACATGGTTCTCTGTCATCTTTATGCCACTCTGGTTATCACACAGAATCATGGTTGCTTTGATCTCTAGATCGAATAGACCTGTCAACAACTTATGAATCCATATGACTTCACAACTGGTGGAACATGCATCAATGTATTTCACTTCTGCTGTGCTGAGAGCAATACTTAATTGCTTCCTACTATGCCATGAGATCATGGTTGACCCCAGACTGAAACAACATCTTGAGATGATCTTTCTGTCAGAGACACTTCTAGCCCAATCTGAATAAGTATATCCACTTAGTTTGAAGTCTTGATCTCCATTATAACTGAGACCAAAATCTAATGTACCCTTAAGGTACCTCATCACATGTTTTGCAACAACCAGGTGAACACGTCTGGGTTCTACTAGAAATTGACTCAAGGTGTTCACAACAAAACATATATCTGGCCTGGTGTTCATTAGATACATCAACAATCCAATGATTTGTCTACACAATGTAGCATCAACCAACTCCGACAAAGTGTCAACCAAGAGTTTCAACTTAGATTCGATGGGTGTATTCATGTATTTTCACTTCAGCATATCAAACCTCTTCAGTATTTCGACTGCATACTTCCCTTGGTTGAGGAAGATCTTCTTTGGGATTTTCCAGACCTCAAGGCCCAAGAAATAGTGCATTAGGCCAAGGTCTTTCATTTCAAATTCTGCAACGAGTTTCTTCTTACAATCAATGATGAGATTTTCTTCTCTAGTTAGAAATAAGTCATCTACATATAACAACAATATAACAGACTCATCATTCATAACCTTGAAGTAAAGGTTAGAGTCATCTTTACTCTTCGTAAATCCCAAGCTCATCAAGAAACTATCAACTCATCCATACCAAGATCTAGGAGCTTATTTCAATCCATACAGAGCCTTCTTCAATATGCATACATGAGTCTTTCTATCTTCAGCTTCAAACCCTTGAGGTTGTTCTATATACACTTCCTCTTCAATGACACCATTTAAGAAGGATGTTTTCACATCCATCTAGTGTAACTTCCACTTCATCTTAGCTGCAAGGGCTATGATGGTTCTGATTGAAGTATATCTAGCTACAAGAGAAAACTTTTCTTCATAATGAATGCCTTCCTTTTGATAAAATCCACGAGCTACAAATCTTGCTTTATATTTCTCAATACTTCCATCAGCTGCGTGTTTTATCTTGTATATCCATTGGAAGATACCACATCCTTTCTCTTCGGTCTGGGAACTATTTCCCATACATAATTATTTATAATGGATTGGTATTCTTCTGTCATGGCATCTGCCCATTGTTTCTTCTAAATGGATTCTTCAAAGAAAGTGGGTTATTTTTCTAAGAGATCACACATCAAATCCATATAACTAGAGAATGGATTGGGTTTCTTGACTTGTCTCATGGTTCCTTCGGGGGCACCATACTTTTCTCCATCTTGAATATGTTCCCTTTCCCAGGTTGGATTTCTCTTGTGGGAGATCGTCATATGGGGAGGTTCTTGATATTCTATTATGTCATTATCTTTTGGAATCTCCTCATAATAGGAAGTTATGACTTCCCTCACTGGTTCTGCCACTCTAGGAGATACATGTTCTTCTTCATATACTTCTTCAAGCTGGCATCTTCTTGATTTCTTGAGTGTTGCATCTTCATCAAAGGTTACATCTCTGCTGATCTCAATATGATGGTAACCTAGTATATCAATTCTGAAGGTCTTGGAGACCTAACAGTATCCAACAAATATTCCCTTCTTTCCTGAAGGGTCCAGCTTGGTTCTCTTCTCTTTAGGAACATGTACAAATATTGGACAACCAAATATTTTGAGATGGCTTACTTCTGGCTTCTTTCCAGAGAACATATCTTCAGGAGTTTTGAACCCAAGTGCACTATGGGATAATCTGTTATGTACATACACTGTTGTTCTTGATTCTTCTTCGCATAAGTGCATTGGAAGATCTTGATCATGGATCATAGTCTTCACTGCTTCCATTATAGTTCTATTATTTCTTTCTGCTACACCATTTTGTTGAGGATTGTAGGGATTGGTGAGCTCCCTCTTGATTCCAAATTCTTTATAGAAGTTTACAAACTCTTTTGAGGTTTATTCTCCTCCATTATCTGACTTGAGTATCTTAATCTTTCTTTTAGAGAGATTCTCTATCAAGGCTTTGAATTCCTTGAATTTACCGAACACTTCATCTTTTGATTTCAAAAAATAAACCCAGGTTTTGCCAGAATAATCATCAATAAAAGACACATAGTATACATACCCACTGATGGAGGTTGATGGAATTGGGACACATACATCTGAGTGAATGAGATCTAGGACTCCTTCTACTTTACTGTCTCTTTTAGGGAAAGGGTTCTTGATTTTCTTTCCTTGTGCACATACGTTGCACACACCTTCATGATCAAACTTGAATTCTGGTAGACCTCTGACTTCCTTTCTTACATATGGTAATGCCTTGTAGTTTATGTCAGCTAGTCTTCTATGCCAAAGTTCACATGGATTCTCAATGGAATGAGTCAAGGCTGCTTCTGAAGTGATGTTTTAGCTTATACAATCCACCTTCTTCTTTTCCCATAACAATTTCTTCTTCTATGGTTTTTCCTTTGGGTCACATAAGAACTTCTCCATATATGAAAGCAAATATGAAGCCTTTATTATCTAAATATGAGATAGAAAGTAAGTTCTTTTTCAAACCTAGTACATATAGTACATCCTTCATCTTCATTGGGGTCCCTGAATCAAGTTTGTAATTCGATTCTCCTACTCCTTTGATAGGGTACTAGTAATCATCTCTAAGTGTAACTTTATGGGGAAAGTTATTTTCTGTAAGACATGAGAGAATGTCTCTTTGACCTATCATGTGATTGGAAGCACCACTATCTATGAGCCAAGTGTCCTCACTAGGTGACACTGAACCTGAGAGGGTAGAGATTAAGACATAGTCTTCGATCTGTTCTTTTATAATCTTTGTGGGTGGCTCTTCATCTTCAACTGTTTGGGCATGGTGCCTTCCATTTCTCTTAATGTATTCTTCTCTTACAGATGGAAAATTCTTAGCAATAAGTCCCACCTTGTCACAATGGTAACATTGGTAGGATGAGAAATATTTTTCTCTTCTTTGACCTTTCTGTAGCTTCTAGAATCTCCTTGGAGGGTGAGATTCTTTATGGATGAATTTGTTTGGGGAGTGAGACTCCTTATGTTGATGAGTTTCTTTTTGGAAGTGAGACCTCTTCCTTCCTCCTTTAGTATGAGAATATAAGGCTTGATATTCATCTCTTGATAGTACTGCTTCTCGGTTAGCTACTCTTGCTTCTTCTTGAACACATTCTTCCCAAAGACTGTCAAAGTGTAGTTTCTCCTTTCTGGCACAAATAGTTTGGATGAATGCATCCCAAGGTCTTGTGAGACCATTAAGAGCTATCATTATGAGTTCATCCTCATCTAGGGTGTCTCCAATTTCTTCTAGTTGTTCCATGAATTGTGATATTCTAGAGAAATATTCCTAAACTGTTTCTCCTTTCTGCATCCTTGTATTTTTGAGTTGAGTTCTTAGATTCATCTTCCAATTGATGTTATTTCCTTCATACATTCTAGTTAGGGCATCAAACATTTATTTTGGAGTTTTCTTTGAAGCCACTTGAGGAATACAATGATCTTTAATAGATCCTGCAATGATTCTTTTGGCCCTAACTGTGTCCTTTTGGTGTTTTTCTTTAGCTTCAACATCGGTAGGTTCTGGTACATATTCTTTAATGAATCTTGCTAGGTCATTCTCTTCAAGAATGAGTGCAATCCTATACTTCCAGGAACAAAAATCCTATACTTCCTGGAACAAAGGTTTTCCACACCTTCTAGCTTGTCAACAAGCTTAGTGCTTGCAAACATTTTGACTTGGTGCTAGGAAAATGACAAAAAATTGAAAATGCTCATAATTTAATTATGAGCTTACCAAGAGGTGTGCTTGGTTGAGGCAAGTATCTTGGTGTAGTTAGATTTTAGAAAATCCATTTTTTTCCCCTTCAAACTGGACCAACGAAATTCTAGATTGGTACTTTTGGTACTCGTTTTGGTTTCCTGGTACCAATGAAAACTAGGGTTTCACTTTCCAAGAGTTCTATCCGAAAAAGTGCGCCGAGGCTGCCAAAGAGTTCGCTAGGCTAGGGCACACTTCCTTGATGAGTTTTAGGCTGAAATTCCTCTTTAATAAAAACCCTAATTTTCTTGTACGACAAAAATGACGTTTTTTCTTATTCAGTGAAAGGTGCTCTCTTCAACTTATCTCTGATACCATGTTAAGTTTTGAGCTATTATTAGGTTTCATTTCAATTTACTAGATAACAATAACATAGGTAGGATCATCGAGAGAAACACAATCACAAGATACACAACATTTATCCTGGGAAACCCTCACGGGGGAGAAAACCCAACAAAAACTTAATATAGATATCCAATACAATGCCAAGAAAATAAACCAAAACACTAGAGAATATCCAACACTGAGCAATGCGCCTCTCTCTTCCTTCTTCTCCCAATTGCATCTACCAAACTTGTGCACTTGATGAGCGAATGAGTGAGTGAGATAATGAGGCACTAACTTCCTTTATTTATACAAGCTGGCAGGCGTTGGAAAGGTGTCTCTTCACTGGGCAGGGCCGACTTGTCTTCTTAGTGGTTAAAACCACTTTAAAAGTGTGAAAGTAAATAAAGTTATAAATATATATCTGTGTTTCCTCACCTCTGTTGCTCCACATTGCCAAAATTGTGTACAAATATACACCTCCAACTACTAGAAGTATGAATGATCTAAAAAAAATGTTGGAACAAATAGAAAATGAATTCAATACACTCAAAGATACCATTAACAAAAATCGTGATAATCTAAAAGATGAGATAAAAAAAAGTAATGAGGCACTCAAACAAAAGATAACATAAAATCTTGAAGGAGAAATTATGGCAGAATTCAGGATTGAAATTAAAAACAATATAGACATTATGAAGCAAGATCAAGATCAAAAGTATAAATACATGAAGCAAGATCATGATAAAAAACACGACGAGCTTGTAAAAATATTAAAAAAAATCAATGTTCTCGACGTCGCAACAAGCAAGGGAGTACTTCATGCTCATCTAGATCTTCATCACCACCATATCCATGACCATCACCTCCATATAATCCATCATAAGGCCCCCAATATCATCCCTTCATGATATACCCACCCAGGGACAAAATAGAACTTTCAAAATACAACGGAAGCAAAAATCAATGTGTGGCATGGTTTAACAAGGTCAAAGAATATTTCAATATATATAATATTACAACAAATGAAGAAGAAGTAAAATATGATTCCATGCATCTAAAAGGTGAAGCATACAATTGGTATATGCGTTGGAAGGAAGAAAATCACTCGTACAACTTACATTCTCTTAATTTTTTTTTTTTTTAAAGATTCTAGGGAATCACTGAAAACAAATTCTTTTCAAAATTCACTAGACTACAACAAAAAGGAAGTGTCAATGAATTCATGCATCAATGGGAATCTCTCACCACACAAGTATTTGGGCTATCTACAAATAAATTACTTTATTCTTATCTGGGAGGTCTTAAATCTCATTTCCAAAACAACTTACAAATGCATCACATTCCGACCGTTGAAGTAGCAAGGCATAAGGCTAAAGTTGCAGAGAAAAAGTTTGAGAGGTTATTGTTACAAAAATTTGATAATATGTAATTGCGACAAAAAGACATCGATTGCAGGTTCGGTGGAGACAAAAGGTCACTGATCACAAATGTTGCAATAAGAAGTCTAAAAAACATGAAGATGAAAGACAATCATGTTGAATTTTTATAAGAGATGATATTGTATATGAATGAATATCTTATTACAATGATGAGTGTTCTATATATAAAGAACATATGGTGACCATGGTGACCATCCATGAAGAGATGCGTCCCTTGGGTAATAAATATATTTATACTTTATATTATATTATACATATAATATAAATATACTTTATACTTTATTATATATATTTATACTTTATATTATAAACATATTATTATATTAATAATATTACAATTAATAATATTTCTTAATAATTAATAATCTTATTATTGATTATCAATCTAGTAGAATGTCTTTACAATGCTGCCCAAACATCAACACTCCCTCTCAATGAGGGAGACATTATACATTATGCCAAGATTACCTCTAAATATTACCTGTGGGTAGCTCTCAAATAGCTTCAACATGTCACCATGCCATCCATTACCTCGCAATGCATATGTACCTCATCATGTGCACCATTGTGACTTTACAGGCAATGCATCCAAGGCCCGTGGGTAGTTCTCAAATAAATACAACATGTCCCCAGGACATCCACTACCCTGCAATGCATTGATACTTGATCATGTGCACCCTTGGTCTCAATGCCAACCCTTTTTCATGCTGGATGAGAGCACTCAGTGCCAACTCTTTTTCATGCTGGATGAGTTCCACATGTCTCAGTGCCAACCCTTTTTCATGCTAGATGAGTTCCACCTATCCGAGTGCCAACCCTTTTTCATGTTGGATGAGTTCCATATGTCTCAGTGCCAACTCTTTTTCATGCTGGATGAGAACACTCAGTGCCAACCCTTTTTCATGCTGGATGAGAACACTCAGTGCCAACCCTTTTTCATGCTAGATGCGAACACTCAGTGCCATCCCCTTTTCATGCTGGATGAGTTCCACCTGTCTCAGTGCTAGCCCTTTTTCATGCAGGATGCGAATACTCAGTGCCAACCCTTTTTCATGCAGGATGCGAATACTCAGTGCCAACCCTTTTTCATGTTGGATGAGAACACTCCCTCTGAAGAGGGACCACATTGAGCTTGTTCCTTAAATACTCAAACTTCATCCTCGATCGTAGCTTGGTAAAAAAATATGCAACTTTATCCTCTGTAGTCACGAAATTGGAGCCTCACTGCTCCCTTCTGCACATATCCTTGATACAGTAATATCTAATATCGATATGGTTCGACCTCTCATAGACCACGAGGTTCTCTGATGACTTCATGCAACTCTGGTTGTCACACCAAATGCAGGTCGCCTCCAGTCCGAGAATAAATAATCTAGACATAATTTCTCAAAGCCACACTGCTACTGCAAATGCTTGTTGGACAACTGAGGGGGGGAGGGTGAATCAGTTGTTACTGTGCTTAAACAAATATGCCCATTTTAAACTCTTTACATAACACTCAATTATGATCACAATGATGCAGGTAAGTAAGCAATAGAATTTTAAACATCAATCACACACATGAAATATATAGAGACAGATATTTCCTGAGAAAACCCATAAAGGGAAAAACCTCTTCTTCTTGATATGATAAATAATCTTTATTTTCTTTACATTATCAATCTTATGAGCTCCAACTCCTTTTGAGGCTACAACCTCCATTTTACAAGAAACAACTTGCTGAGAGCACCAACTCTCTAGTTTCTATAGCACCCACTAGAAGGAAGCACCAACTCCCTGAGTGTTCTAGCACCAACTGGATGGAAGCACCAACTTCACGTCACATAGGCACCAACCTGTATAACATAGAACAATAGTTCTCCCTTGCACCACCCTACCACCCTGGTTTTTCTGGCTGCAACCAGATTGAAGCTACAACTCCCTGTGTTCAAGCACCCACTTGAAACTCTAAGGACACCAGTCCTCCCTAGCACCTCCCTACCACCCTGAAATATAAATATTTTCTTTTTATTACTTTATCACAGTGATACAACGTTTATGTATGGATTACCAGTCTCATCACTGTTCTACTACGCTGCTCTGCTATCCTGCATCAATGTCTCTCTTCTCTCATGAGTCACTCTCAACAACAACACCCATCTATTCTCTGTTCTACGTTTTTATACTCTCTCTGCACCTTCTGCATCCTTCATGCGCAATACCTCTGCATGCCCTTCACTGCATCACTGTGCTACCCTGCAGGTTGTTCACTGCATCTCCTCCTCACGTCTGCATATATCGACAACATAAATCCCTTCACTTCTCTGTTATGCATGATTTTATCACGTTGAGTCATCTCTTGATCATCATGGCAACTCTTCATCTTCTCTGGTGGTTCTGTTCCTTGTGAGTTCATCATCAGTGATTGTTATGATGAGATTCCTTAGCTTCTCTAGTAGTCGAGACTCTTCTATGTCAGTTTCAACCAGTCAACTATGGCTTCTTTGGCTTCTATCCCCTTCCTTCACATGACCACCGGTGGTGACCAAGCACTTATTCAAAAGGCGATTCCTGATTTCTATCTAGTGAGCGCTGGCTCCATTTCACAATATGACCTTGGGCTATAAGCTTCATTTGACCAAGTGGTTGTGGGCATGTCCAAACGTGGTTTAGATCAAATTTCTTTTCACCTCGCAATTCACCATGAGTCTCCACGCGCCCTTTATCCAAAAACGTGGTTTCGATTGTGGACCGCTTACGAAAATTTAAGGCTTGAGCATGTTCTGGCCCCGCAATGGATCACGACCATCGATATCACGATCTTGACGATGCTCTTGAAAAAATGATTCATATCTGTCCTCTTGAGTCCACATACCAGATCTCTCCTTCCTCCATCAACGACTGAGGTTTCCTTCATGATCCAGGCTCCGGGAGTTTCAACTCTCAAACCCTGTTGCTGTTGATTGGATATCTTCCTGAATGGAAGATCTGCTGACATCTATCCTCTTCAATCGACAGTTCTTCCTTCTTTCCTTTATCCACGCGTGATCCTTAATCTCAACGATCAGATGACATGTGTCCCTCCAAACCATGGATGAGATTGATTTCTCCTTTTGGGCTTTGGGAGTTTCGATTCTCAAACTCCGCTTGCTCCCAAAGCATTTCACCCAGAGTCCATGATCCAATGACGTGCGTCCCCCTCAGATCAACGGTCAAGATCTCCTTCAGGCCTCCGGACTTCAAAGATTTCAATTCTCAACCTCCACTTTCTCAGAATGCCTTTAACTGAAGTCCACAGATTCCTGCCATGTGTCCTCCTCGAATCAACGGTCCTCGTTCACTTCGGGACTTCGACACTTTGACAATCTCAAACCTTTCTCCTTCACGTTTTCCCAGAGATGACAATCTACTGACATGTTTCCTCTTTAATCCAACGACTATCGTCCACTTCGAGACTTCGCCCTTCGACAATATCAAACCTTTCTCCTGGGCGTTTTCCTGGATAATTTTTGCCCAAAGTTCACGATCCGTTGACACATATCCTGCTACACAATCAAGGATCGAGAATACACCTGAAGTGATCTTCAGATCGCATGAATCATATCCACTTCAGGTCTTTGACATTGGAGACTTTGGGTCTTTGGTCGAGTATTGGTGGTAAAACTCCCGAAGCAAAACTCCCGGAGTGACGCAACTCTTGCGTCACTCGATGACATGTCACGAGCCAAGTAGCTGCCATGTGTCCTTGCTGACATAGTCTACCACCTTTCCTTGCTGACGTGGTTTGCCACATGTCCTTGAGGAGGAGATTTTCTGATGTAATCTAATGACATAGATTTCCCTGATCTAATGGTCATTATTTGATCTCCAGATCCGATGGTTGACAGAACTTCACAGTCCGGGGATTTCAAATCGCAAACTTTCTTGAGTGTAAACCCCTCACATATCTATATTTGAAGCGAATGTTGTTCGTTTGATCAGGATATTGGATCGATGACTCGATATTTCTATGATGAAACTTTGCTAGCTTATCCTCTCCTTCCACTCGAAATTGATCCGACGACTGTCGTTTACTCTGGCTCTCCAGCTCTTCGGACTTTGGGTTTTTCAAGTCTCAAACTGAAAAATCCTCAAAGTGATTTGCTCCAGAGTTGAGGATCATGTGCCACCTGTCAGTATTGATGATGGATGGTCCCTATTTACTTTGGGACTTCGGGACTTTGACAAGTCCACTCTCCTATGCTCATCAAAGGCTTAACCTTCTTGCATTTATTTCTATATCCAACGACTGTTGATCCTCAGTGCTCAGATTTGTATGTCCCCTTTGCGCTCCCTCTGGTCACTGGACACTGATCTAATGGTCATCAGGTATTTGGGATTGGTGATGCTTCTTCACTGGAGCTTACCTTTGATCATTCTGCGAGCCTTGATGTATGGGATCTTGTTTGTGCATTTCAGAATGCTATCTCTCCTGAGCTTTGATCTCTACATACTATTTTCTTCTTCACCTGAGCTTACACTGTTTTTATTTTTCCATATATGCACACTCTAATCTTGCCATCAATGACAAGAACACTTTGACTGTAAACATGCCAACAATATCTCCCTTTGGCATTGATGGCAACCATGAAAGACTGTACTATTCTACTTAGATCTCCAACTGTAGCATCCATAACACACCTTTTCTCCCCCTTTGACATCAATGTCAAAGAAAAAATGCTCCCCCTGAGTTGTTGCAGTACTTGTTGGAGGTATCAGATATTAAACCAATAAATACTCCCCCTGATAGGATGGACCCTCTTAGTTGATAATGGGTTTACGCCCAACTTCTCACGTAGATACTCAAACTGATATTTTGCAAGCGGTTTAGTGAAGATATCAACAATCCGATCTTTGGAAGGAATATAATGCAAAGAAACAACAGTGTTGGTCACATGTTCCCTCAAGAAGTGATACTTGATGGGTATATGCTTGGTCTTGGAGTGAAATACATGATTCTTGGACACACTGATTACACTAGTATTATCACAATGAATTGGGATCGATGCAGAATATTTTACCTCCAAGTATGCAAGTGTCTAAATCATCCATAATACTTGGGTGCAACAAGTGGAAGCTTCAATGTACTCAACTTCTGTAGTCGATAATGAAATGGAACCTTGCTTCTTGCTCAACCATGATATAAGGGAATCTCCTAAGAACAATGCACCTCCACTCGTGCTTCTCCTTTCATCTGCGCAGTTATCCCAATCAACATCTGAATAGACTGATAGTTGAAAATTTTGATTCCTAGGATACCATAGGCCGTAGTCCATTGTTCCTTTCAAGTATCTGAATATTCTTTTGACAACTAACAAATGACTCTGTTTAGGTGCAGCCTGATACCTTCCTACCATTCCAATAGCATGCATTATGTCTGGAAGGGATGATGTGATATACAATAGGTTTCTTATCATAGACCTATATGAACTCTGATCAACATCAGGTGAATCATCATCCTTGCTTAACTTACATCCAATGACCATAGGTGTGCACATAGGTTTAGAATCTTCCATTTGAAACCTTTTCAACATTTCTCTTAGATATTTTTCTTGAGAAAGAAATATCCCTTTAGACCTTTGAGTAATTTGTAGGCCAAGAAAAAATGACAGTTCCCCTATCATAGACATTTCAAATTCAAACTACATGGCATAAGCAAACCATTGTACCAATGAAGCATTATTACTACCGAAGATGATGTCATCTACATAGAGCAACACAATGAGCATATCATTACCGTTTGTTTTGATATATATATTTCTGTCAAATTTTCCTCTCTTGAACCCTTTGTCTTGTAGATACGTATCTAGTCCATGATACCAGGCACGAGGAGCTTGTTTCAACCCATATAAGGCTTTTTTTAGCTTGCAGAAAAAGTTAGGGTTATCTGACAGTTGGAAACCTTCTGGTTGTTCCATATAGACTTCTTTTTTTAGATCTCCATTTAGAAAATCCGACTTGACATCCATTTGGTAGACTTTAAACTTCTTATGACAAACATAGGCAAGAAACATTCTAATAGCTTCTAATCTTGCTACAAGCACAAATGTTTCTTCAAAGTCCAGTCCTTCTATTTGAGCATATCCTTTGCAGACCAATCTAGCCTTATTTCTTACAATATTTCCTTGCTCATTCATCTTATTTTTGTAGACCCATTTGGATCCTATTACATTTTTATTTGCTGGCCTAGGAACGAGTTCCCAAGTGTCATTCTTTTCAATCTGGTCCAGTTCCTCATTCATTGATTTTAACCAGTTTACATATTCACTGGCTTCATTGAAGTTCTTGGGTTCCACCATGGATATGAAGGCTATATGTGATCACTCAGTGTTTTTGATTATCCTTCTTTTGGTTTGTACACCTTTGTCTTTCTCACTAATTATCTGACTTGCAGGATGATTCTTTTGAGTAATTTCAGAGGAAGAATTTGATGCTGTATGCTGATTTGAGTCTACCTGAGTATTTGCATCTTCATCTGACTCAAAGTCTTCTTGTTATGATTCTTGGACCTGTTCAACTTCAAATTCACCTATATCCTATGTTGCTGATTCAATATTGTTCACCTCTCTTACTGGGACTCCTTCATCAACTTTTATGTCAATACAATCAACCAATTTATGCAGCTTCTTATTATAGCATATGTATCCTTTACTGTTTGTAGCATACCCTAAGAAGATTCCTTCATCAGCCCTGGCATCATACTTATCGAGATTCTCATTATTATGCTTTATGTAGCACTTACTCCCAAAGACTTTGAAGTGTTTGACTGTAGTAGGTCTTCCATGCCACAGTTCATAAGGTGTCTTGTCACTGTGTGGTATGAGGTGAGATTTATTAAGAATATGGATTGCTGTGTGTATTGCTTCTACCCAATAGGTTTGACCAATGTTCTTCTCATTCATCATTGACCTGGCCATTTGCTGAACTGTTCTATTTTTCCTCTCAACTACTTCATTTTGCTGTGGGGTTCCTGGGATTGTGTATTCTCTTTTGATCCCATGTTTATCTCATAACTCCTTGAAATCACTTGAAATAAATTCTCCTCCTCTGTCTCATCTCACAACCTTTAATTTGTTGCATGTTTGATTCCCAGTTAAAGCCTTAAATATTTTAAATTTCTCAAATGATTCAGCTTTTTCTTTGAGGAGAGAAACTTAAGTGAGTCTGGAGTAATCATCAATGATCAGCATGAAGTAGTTTTCCTTCCCCGTGCCTTCTTGTCTTGATGGTCCACATAGATCCATATGAACTAATTGGAGTGGTTTCTCTGTTGAAGTAGAGTTCTTGGATTTAAACTGTGTCCTGGTTAGCTTTCCTACTTGGTAGGGTTTACACATAGAGTCTTGTGGCTTTGATATTCTTGGAAGATCTTTTACTGCCTCAAGATTTTTGTGCTTTATTAGGTGATCAAATTTTATATGTCCAAGTCTCCTATTCCATAACCAAATTTCATCATTTTTGTTGAGATGACACTCTTTTTTATCTTCTTTCAACACATATACATCGTTTTCTATCCTTATGCCTTCAGCCACCACTTGTCTTGAGTTTACAGACTTTATCTTACAATCCTTGGAAGTGAACACCACTTCACATCCTCTGTCACACATTTGACTTACACTGAGCAAATTATGTTTCAGCCCATCAAAGTGATTGGTGCTACGCTGTCTATTCATCAGCTTCTTAGTTCTATGTTTTAAAGATTGTCTATTTCTTGACCTCCTCAGTTTCATGTCTCTAAACTTAATTTGACAGTTTACAATCTTATGACCAAAATTATAACAATAAAAACAGTAGCCATGAAAGAAATTTTGGTACCTGAAGGATGGCCTTCTTCTTGGCATTTGTTGCTCCATATTCTAATCTCTTTGTTTCTGATCAGGGATCATCTTGTCTTTATTATCTTTAGGTGACAAAGTACTCTCATGGTCTGATTGTCTGCTGACTTGGAACTTGATCATCTTTACTGGATCTTTGCTACTTGAACCATTTAAATAACCTAAACCAATATTCAACAATGAAGATCTCTGTTTGCTCAGAATGTCATTTAGTTTTGCTGTGGCTTTAATGCTTGGAAGGTTTTGAAGATACAATGTTTTAAACTTTTCCACCTCTTTTCTGGTTTTTACTCCCTCTTCTTCCAAGGCTTCACATCTTGCCTTCTTTTCTGATAACCCTTGTTTCAGAATGTCCTCTATTTTCTTTGCCTCTTTTAATTCCACTTTTATCAGGGCAAAGGCTTCATTAGGTTCTATATTGTCTTTCTCAAACTATATCAACAATTGTTTTTGCTTTTTCTTCTTAGATTCGAGTCTAGCAATTTCTTCTAGAGCATTGATGAGTTCTCCTTCTAGATCAACCACAACTTCTTCATCGTCAACATTACTTCCTGTGCTTTTATTATCATAGTCCTCTTGGGCCATAAGCATCAAGTCATTAACCTTATCTTTGCACAAGGAGTCACTATTTGTGTCTTCTAAAGAGTCATCATTGTTTACACATAAACTTTTCTTTTTACCAAATCTCTTGGGTTTGAACTTCTTTTCACCTTCAGAATTTTGATCCTGCTTCTTGTGTGGACACTTAGATGAAAAGTGACCTATCTTTGCACAGTTAAAACATTTGAAGGGAAATTTTCCTTGGTACTTGCCTGATCCTTTCTTCAGTCTTCTCACAAATTTTTCTTCAATTTCATCAGGCTCAGAATCCTCATTCTGATCAGCTTTAAATGATGCTTCTCTAGGGGTGGATTTATCTTTACCTATGCTCATTTCATATGCAGTCAACATTCCTAGAATTTGATCAAAAGGCAGAGTTTTTAGATCATTAAGTTCTTCTATAGCAGAGACCTTTGGGTTGAACCTATCTGGAAAAGATCTTAAAATGTTTTGGACTAAAACTACGTCTTCAAACTTCTCACCAAGACTCTTCATGGAATTCACTAGTTCTTCAACTCTCAGAAAGTACTTCCCACAATTTCATCCTCTTTCATCTTTACCTATTCAAACTGTAATTTGTAGGTTTGAATATTGGCATCCTTTACCTTCTCATTACCTTCATAACTACTAATGTGTTTGTCCCACATTTCTTTGGCAGTTTCTAAGTGCATAACTTTTACAAATTCTACTTCTGCAAGCCCAATCAAAATAACATTCATAGCCTTAGCGTTGAAGCTGAATTCTAGCTTGTCATCCTTATTAGATAGTACAACTGGCTTTACATAACCAGTGTTTACCACATCCTAGACATCTGCACCTAAAGCCATTATGTAGGTTCTCTTCCTAACTTTCTAGAAGGAAAAGTTTATTCCATTGAATAGAGGGGCCTTATTGGTTGAAGTTCCTTCGTGGTTTGACATGTTTAAGCTTACTGATCTACCTTTAAATAAAAGGAAATGAATCTGATACCAATTGTTGGACAACTGAGAGGGGGGGGGGGTGAATCAGTTGTTACTGTGCTTAAACGATTATGCCCATTTTAAACTCTTTAAAGAACACTCAATGATGATCATAATGATGCAGGGAAGTAAACAATATAATTTTAAACATCAATCACACACATGAAATATATAGAGACAGATATTTCCTGAGGAAACCCATAAAGGGAAAAACCTCTTCTTCTTGATATGATAAGTAATCTTTATTTTCTTTTCATTATCAATCTTATGAGCTCCAACTCCTCTTGAGGCTACAACCTCTGTTTTACAAGCAAAAACTTGTTGAGATCACCAACTCTCTATTTTCTCTAGCACCCAGTAGAAGGAAGCACTAACTCCCTGAGTGTTCTAGCACCAACTGGATGGAAGCACCAACTTCCTGTCACACTGGCACCAACCTGTATAACAGAGAATGATAGTTCTCCCTTGCACCACCCTGCCACCCTGGTTTTTCTGGATGCAACCAGATGGAAGCTACAACTCTCTGTGTTCAAGCACCTACTTGAAACTCTAAGGACACCAGTCCTCCCTAGCACCTACCTACCACCCTGAAATATAAATATTTTCTTTTTATTACTTTATCATAGTGATACAACGTTTATCTATGGCTTACCAATCTCATCACTGTTCTTCTATGTTGCTCTATTCTCCTGCATCAACGTCTCTCTTCTCGTATGAGTCACTCTCAACAATAGCACCCATCTATTCTTTGTTCTGCGTTTTTATACTCTCTGTGCACCTTCTGCATCCTTCATGCATAATACCTCTGCATGCCCTTCACTACATCACTGTTCTTCCCTACAGGTTTTTCACTGCAGCTCCTCCTCACACCTGCATAGATCGACAAAATAAATCCCTTCACTTCTATGTTTTGCATGATTTTCTCACATCAAGTCATCTCTTGATCATCATGGCAACTCTTCATCTTCTCTGGTGGTTCTGTTCCCTGTGAGTTCATCATCAGTGGCTATTATGCTGAGATTCCTTAGCTTCTTTGGTAGTTGAGACTCTTCATCTTCTCTGTCAGTTACAACCAGTCAACTATGGCTTCTTTGGCTTCTATCCCCTTCCTTCGCGTGACCACTAGCGGTGAAAAAGCGCTTATTCAAAAGGTGCTTCCCAATTTTTGTCTAGTGAGCACTGGCTCCATTTCACAATATGACCTTGGGCTATGAGCTTCATGTGACCAAAATGATTTCCGCCCTGCAATCACCACGAGTCTTTACGCGTTGTTTATCCAAAACCGTGGTTTTGATTGCGACCCGCTTACGAAAAATTAAGGCCCAAGCATGTTCTAGCCCTGCAATGGAGCATGACCGTCGATCTCATGATCTTGATGGTGCTATTGAATGAACGGTTCAGATCTGTCCTCTCGATTCCACAGACTAGATCTCTCCTTCCTCCATCAATGACTGAGGTTTCCTTCGTGATCCGGGCTCCTGGAGTTTCAAATCTCAAACCCTGTTGTTGCTAACTAGATATCTTCCAGAATGGAAGATCTGCTGACATCTATCCTCTTCAATTGACGATTCTGCATTCTTTCCTTTATCCATGCACGATCCTTAGTCTCAACGATCAGATGACACATGTCCCTCCAAACCAATGGATGAGATTGATTTCACCTTTCAGGATTCAGAAGTTTCGATTCTCAAACTCCGCTTGCTCCCAGAGCATTTCACCCAGAGTTCACGATCCAACGATGTGCGTCCCCCTCAGATAAATAGTCAAGATCTCCTTCGGGCCTATGGACTTTGGAGATTTCAATTCTCAACCTCTGCTTTCTTAGAATGATTTTAGCCGGAGTCCACAGATTCCTGCCATGTGTCCTCCTCGAATCAATGGTCTTCGTTCACTTCGGGAATTCGACACTTCAACAATCTCAAACCTTTCTCCTTCGCATTTTCACGAAGATGACAATCTACTGACATGTGTCCTCTTTAATCCAATGACTATCCTCCACTCCAGGACTTCGGCCTTCAGCAATCTCAAACCTTTGTCCTTCGCGTTTTCCCTGAGAAGTTTCGCCCAGAGTTCACGATCTGTTGACACGTATTCTGCTACACAATCAACGATCAAGAATACACCCAAAGTGATCTTCAGATCGCATGACTCGTATCCACTTCGGGTATTTGGTTGAGCATTGGTGGTAAAACTCCCAAAGCAAAATTATGAGAGTGACGTAACTCTTGCGTCACTCGATGATGTGTCACGAGCTGAGAAGCTGCCACATGTCCTTGCTGACATAGTCTGCCACCTGTCCTTGCTGATGTGTTCTACCGACGTGGTTTGACACATGTCCTTGAGGATGAGATTTGTTGACGTAATCTGATGATGTATATTTCTCTGATCTAACGGTCATTTTCTGATCTCTAGATCCATCGTTTGATAGAACTTCGCATTCTGGGGATTTCAAATCTCAAAGTTTCCTGAGTGTAAACCCATCGCATCTCTATATCCGAAGTGAATGCTGTTCATTTGATTAGGATCTTGGATTGATGGCTCGATCTTTTTGCGATGCATATTTTCTAGCTTATCCTATCCTTCCACTCAAAATTGATCTGACAACTATCGTTTACTCTGGCTCTTCGACTCTCCAGACTTTGGGTTTTTCAAGTCTCAAACTGAAAAATCCTTGAAGTGATTTTCTCCAGAGTTGAGGATCGTGTGCCACCTGTCAGTATTGACGATCAATGGTCCCTATTTACTTCAGGACTTTGGAACTTTGACAAGTCCTCTCTCCTACACTCATAAAAGGCTTAACCTTCTTGCATTTATTTCTGGATCCAACGACTATTGCTCCTCGATGCTCAAATCCAACAGATCAGATCTGTAAGTCTCCTTTGTGCTCCCTCTGGTCACTGGATGCTAATCTAACGATCATCGGGTATTCGAGATTGGTGATGCTTCTTCACCCGAGCTTACCTTTGATCCTTCTGTGAGCCACGACCTTTGATCCTTCTGCAAGCCTTGATGTATGGGATCTCATCTGCACATCTCAAAATGCTATCTCTCATGAGCTTTGATCTCTGCATACTGCTTGCTTCTTCATCTAAGCTTACACTGTTCCTGTTTTTCCATCGATGCACACTCTTATCTTGCCATCAATGACAAGCACACTCTGCCTATAAACATGCCAACAATGCTGCCAAATACTTAGCTTCAATTGTACTGAGTGCTACACATGACTGCTTCTTGCATCCGACAGAGCCTCTTACTCCTTACTGTAGTATCCAAATCCCTCTGAAATTGACTGTCCAGCTCCCTCTCAAGCATATCAACTGAATATTCAACCTGTTGACTTCAACACTTGTCCTCCAGAACAAGTCTCCTCATCCTCTTCTTGTAGGTCTTACCTACAAGTCAAATTCATTCCAATAGTATACAATTTATGAAGCCACACTGCTTCACGACTTGATGCACATGATGCCACATACTCAACTTCAGTCGTACTGAGTGCCACACATGACTGCTTCTGGCATCTGGCGAAGCCTCCTGCTCCTTACTGTAGTACCCAAATCTCTCTGTAACTGACTGTAGTACCCAAATCCCTCTGGAATTGACTGAATATCAACTGGATCTTCAACCTACTTGTTGACGATTGAAAACATCAATGTATTTTCGCCCGCAAAGTATTGCTAATGCCTATTAATTATAATACTAAATAATACTAGTAGGTGGCACCCCCTTGAACTATTGAAGTCAGATCTGCTCATTTTTTTTTGATATGCTACACAGTTACACAGTTGATGAGATATTGTTGTTGTTGGTATGAGTTGAGATTTTGAGATGTTGTTCCTTCATGTTACTACAACCTGCTATTTATTCATGGCATTTGTTCTTCTGGAACCTGCACAACAAACATGTTAGTGAAATTATATGAAAGGTAGTTTTGAGAAAGGCAAAACACTATAACAAGTGCAAAAGGGGCCTAATTCAGAAATACCACATGCAAATAATTTGAACGATATGAGAGATGATTGCAAGGGAATATTTTGAAGCTATCCTAAGATCTAACGATACTACATGCACGAAAATACTTGTTGATATTAATTAACCCTAGCTAACAAGAAGATGTTCATGAAATGATGATCAAATTACATGTTTTATATGCATATGGTGTGAAATGTTGGTGGCACTTTTGATCGGGTAATAATGGTAATGGTTATACATTGGTTAATGGAATTGGTAGCCGATATACATATGGTATGAACGTCGGTGGCTCATGTAAGTTAATGGCTTTGCGATTTTATTTGAGTTATATAGTCTATATGCATGGTGATTACACTATGATACAGGTTGATGTTGATCACGCTATTGGTGATGATTCTATACATGATCTCTTAGATTGTATAGTTGACATGCAATATGGTTAAGTTAGAAATGGGACATATGATGTGGATGGCACAATTAGCAAGAAATTGATGTGGATTCCAACACGGAATTTAAATTAATGGTTTTAATGGAGGGCTTGTTGGCATGTACTGATGAGTTAATGTAATGTGGGTGGAGGTGATGTGCATTTACTGCATGTCACCTTTACTCTTCCCGTTGGATGCTACCCTAGTCAGTTTATTGTTTGATCTTGCTGCTATGTTATGCTCCAGAATTTTAGCAGGTTGAAACCACTCAGCCACCTCTCGTCTTAAGGATTTCGATTCACATGTATGTCCTTTTTTTTGGCCATTCTTGACTTCACTATGGTTATGAAACGATTATTGGCTCAGGTGTATGGATTTGTGTCTTTTCCTAAGTGTTGCAACTGTGTGTAATTTTGGTTCTTGAATGAAAAATGGATGGTTCTTCCTGTAATATTTTTGAGTTGTAGAAGTTATTGGTCTTCCTGGTGATAATTCCTTGCTGCTACTACTGGTTCAGTTGAAGGGTTTCTATTTAAGTCTTGGGTGGACATTTCTTCATGCACTGTCACCATATCCAGTCTCTGGCCTTCCTAGGTTTTAATGGTCGAAAGTATTTTTGCGTCACGATGTTATGTTTCACCTCAACATTTGATTTCCATCGCTAAGGGTCATGAATTGAGTGTTAGTTCTTAACTCCACCCTGTCTCCTCCTCAATATTGTGGTAATTGGATGACGAACACAAGGTTTATACCCTGTGTGCATTGATTAAACTGCCTAGCCGAATAAGATCCTCACCCTTCTTTTGTCCCCCCTGCCATGGATTGTCACCTGTCCACAAATGACTCATGTCTCTCTCTGTATGTATACCTCTGGCTTCGAAGTTTCACTACTGCAAGAGGTTGGCTCTGTTCCTCCTGTGATGGCTACTGATAAAAACCCTTAACCCTCTGGTTTGGAGTTTCGTAGGAATACTCTTTGGCCTATCAAGTTGCTACGGATTATTGTGGTTAATTACTTTAAATGCAGAATCACCATTGGTTGTATGGCAATGATGTTGGTATGGCATTTAGTTACTGCTTCTGTGATGATAGCGATAAACCTTACAGTGCCAATTACTCTTCTAAAGTTCACAATCATCCTCCTCATGTCAAATAACTCAGTATTATTAGTGAAGAAGGCTTCTTCCCCGTTTCAATTCGATGCGAGGGTACGCACCGTTGCTACAACTTGTTTGATTGATTATTTTGTTTTTACAACAGTGGAAAATTGTGGTTTGATATACAGTCACTGGTATTTGCACTTATGAGTATTTGGATGATGGCTGACATTGGTTGCGAATGCTTGGTGTTGTTCACACCTGTCACATTCCGTGTATGGTGTTTTGCAAAGTAAATAATGGACATAGTAACTATGATTTTCTTTGGGGCCGAATGACTATTGAATTGGATAACTATGGAAAGTATATACCTTGTGTTGTAGGAAAATCTGCTTGCGGACAAGTAGATCGACCTCTAGAGCTTGACCTTAACCCTAGATAGAAAAATGCTTATCATGGACACTGACTTCCTTTCAAATCTATCTAAACTAACACATGAGAAGGAAGGATG
>JASDQU010736826.1:30903-42927 GCA_032191745.1 Picea mariana | reverse complement strand
CCTTGTGTTGTAGGAAAATCTGCTTGCGGACAAGTAGATCGACCTCTAGAGCTTGACCTTAACCCTAGATAGAAAAATGCTTATCATGGACACTGACTTCCTTTCAAATCTATCTAAACTAACACATGAGAAGGAAGGATGACAGAAGTACCTTTTTATTGACGTTTGTCCCTGCACGCTCCGAGTTGCGCTCCAATTCTTTGCTCCTCGCTGAGTCCTGTGGGCAAAACAAGATACGACTACTTCCTACTCTATTGATATTAGCTTGAAAACAGATCTACCATTAAATGATAAGTTCATGTAACATCAGACACAAACTAGAAAGAAACATGCCAAGCGTGTCATATTAATGAGAATAACGACAACAGTACTTACAATCGTAGATGTGAATGTGACAACTTCGTCAAGTCCTCTTCGTCCAACCCTTGCCTGAAAGATCCACGACCCGGATAACAGCAGCTTCATTGATCACCCTCCTTTGGCTGACTATAAGTTTCCTCCAAGATCATAAGTTTCACATATCCAATTCTTCCCCCATACCACTCATGAGATCATAAGTTTGGTATGATTATCTCTTTCTGTCCCCTTTCACCATTAGAAAGCTTGCTTATATAGCCTTGGAAAGGCTTCAACCACTTGAGATATCCTTGGGGAAGTTGAGGATTTGCCTCCTTCAGTTGAGGATTTGCACTAGGATCATGGTTGGACTAGGGATTCGAATCCAACTGCCTTCCAAGAATGAAAAGATGCTTCCCCCATTCATCTCAACAGCTTAAAAACCACCCAGAATAGGTAGCGCTCCCTCAAAAGGGCCATCAGAGCATTGTAGCGCTCCCTAGTAAGCTTTAGGGGGCGCCAGCGCTCTCAAAATATATAGCGCTCCCTCAAAAGGGCTAGGGGAGCGTTATAACGCTCCCTGACAGTGTATGGGGGAGCGCCGGCGCTCCGAGATAGTGTAAAGGGGAACGCTCCTCTCCAAAAGGGTCTGGGGAGCGTTATAACGCTCCCTAAGACATTATAGGGGAGCGCTAGCACTTTTGCAGCTGTATTAGGGGAGCGTTCCCTCTCCAAACCTCAGTTTCAGGGCTCCTTTCAGGTGTCAAGATTCATTTGATCCCAGTAAATCAGTTCTCTTCCTTCAAATCAGTCATGTGATGTGCCATAAGTGCTTCCTTAGTGTCGTTATCACGGCATCATGTCTGAACTTTGTTTGCGACACTAGTAATCAACTTGCGACACTTGCGAAAGCTGACGGGAAGATGCGACACTTACGACGATTTGATAGGGACAATGCGACACTTATCCATCTGAACAATTTTGACATGTAACACCCTGCATCTTTATGCTTGTTGGTTGTATAGACCTGAGTGTGCACAACATAGTCGATCATGGGTGACTAAATCCAAGAAATCTTATAGCTTAGCATGATATGTTGAGTTATTTATCGTGGCTGTGTGTTTGTTGTGTCAAGAAGAAATGTTGCACCATGGATTTGTGTTAGCTGCACATTGTGTATAATATGGATAGTTGATTTTCACACTCAGGGGCACCCACAAAAGTTTTTAAGCATGTTTATTATTGCAATCGATCACTTGTCGAAATGGGTATGTTGTGGATGACAGTTGTGTTGGATAGGTGGCTCAACTTTTAAGTCGCGTTGAATTGGTTTTATTTTATAGTGGCAAAACTTCATTGCCCGAGCAATTTACTCCTGCATAACTCGTATCTAAATGGTGGTTGTTGGTTGTATGATTAATTGTCTTTTCAGGCATGGAAATCTGATCTTGGTTATTTTAATTACTGCATATATATGTGAACGAATATCATTTCATTTTGATGGGATCTATTGTAGTAATAGTGACTTCATTATTATTTCGAAAACATGACTTTTTGGTATAGTTGTGGATTGAAGAAATGCATGGCAGTAGTTGATGTTGATGCCTATAGATTAAAATTGGGTACTGTCCGTGAATTTTTTTAAAATGCAGAATGTGTGAAGGGAAGGGAAAATAACCTCTTACAAATTATGTGGAATACTTACTATTTTGTGATGGCACTGTGTTGGATATTTTGGACAATGAACTAGTTAAATACACATGAATTGTTATTCGGTCATGATGATTGTTGGTTGGTGCATCTAGTCTTACTGCATAATGTTTTATGGATCACTTGATTAATCTCATGAATAGTAATCGTTATCTTCCCCTCCCATTATCTCATTTTCCCCTAATTACAAATCCTATCACCTTCCCATTTCATTCTTTCACCCCCTGCTCTGAGATTGATTACAGTCACGGGAATTTCTGTGTTAAATTGGATGAAAGTGGCAATGTCTCGTGTAAATAACAGTGAGGTTTTATTGGTTGTTTAATAGTTGATTGTTGTTGTCATTGAGCAGTGACCATGTCTTCTTCCCTTTCATTATATCATATTTTCTCTCATTACAAACCCCTTACATATCCCATGACCCTATTTCACCCCTCTGCTCGTTGATTAAGAATGAAACAATTTGTATGGATTGGATTGCATGAGTCTAATACATTCTGAGCCAAATGTATTTCATATTTTTAAGAGTTGTCATGCATGGTTATTTAAAAGACTATTTGCTAATTGATCATGCATGCAGGATGAGTTTTTTTAGTTGTGGAAGCCATGGCCAAGGTAACAAAGGTAGAGGTAATTGGAACCGAGGCCCAAGAAGGCCCAGGTTCTCCATACATTTTGATGCTGATTCAGAAGAGCTTGGCCAATCGTTTCATGCAGGATTATTTAATTGGATTGGGTAGGGAATAGTCCAACATAGGCTAGAGATCCCTCCCTTCCAAGCCCAACAATCCCCCGGTATCACTGTACTTCCTCATGTCTCCTTACAACCTGAGGTCCCTAAAAATAATGGATGGCAGGAGATTGTCCACTCGACAGTCTCCCAACATCATGGATGGTCCAAATTGTCTTTGCCTCCTCCTCCACAGGTTAACCCCATTGTCCAAGCTACCCCTAACCACTTTCCAGTGAAATCCTCCCATGCTTGCAAGAGATTGAAGACTGAAGCCCATCATGCACTTGATAAAGGAAAATCCACTGCTACCCCTTCCTCACCCTCCAATGACTCTGACAAATCTGTGTCTTCACAGATGCATTTGAGGGACGATTGTTCCCACGTTATCAATGATATTAAGCCTAAAGGCTCTACACATCCTAAGGAAGATTGAAGAAAATCAAGAGGTGATAACAACAACCAAGGAAAAGTTGCATCACAGAATGGGAAATATGGATTTTGAGTTTTGTGTTATCTATTGTTTTATGACAGTTGACTTCATGGATCTTTAGACAACATGTTTTATTTTGGATATATGAGTATTATTTTTGAAGATAATTTCAAATTTCATGAGCTAAAATTGCCAAAAGTAAATATGTTGATGGGAGACACAAGGAGGTGTGTTTGCTTAACTAATGGTTATGTTATGATTGATATGATTATTACGAACTAAAGGGAGTCACAAGGGGTCCCACCTACTAGTTATTATTTATTTATGACCCTTATTATGATTATTACCTTTCCCCCTAATTAAATTTAGTTGAGTCTTTTAATTAACTTAACTAAGGAGTTGGTTTTACTACTTTAACCAATTCTAACTTGTTAAAAGAAGAGAGGAAGGGAGGGACAAATGGAGGATAGAAGCACAAGAATGCTAAGGTTTTCTCTTTGAGTTTATGTTGAGATAGTTCAGTTTTCATTCATTCATATATTCATCATAGCCTAATTCTCTTTTGTGATAGCAGGGTCTTATTATAGACAACAATATTCAGGGTTGAATCAAATCATTCAAACACTTGTTCTTCAGAGGTGTTGACTCTATCTTTGATAGTCTGTGTAGACTTGTCTATTTGTGAATTAACTTTCATGACTGATGAAGGCTATTGTGCAGAGTCAAGTGGGAAACAATTTGTGGCAAGCTGATCCAAATTTTAGAGTTCAGTTTTGGTTTTCTATCAGAGGTCCTTTTATATGTTCTATCGGGGATTTCTAAGTTTGACTTTGGTCCAAGAATGTTGTATGAGATTTTGTAAAGAAATGACTCTTTGATGAATTGGAATAAAATAAAGGATTGATTTATGTCTCATCTATATTTATTATCCTCTTGGTGTCTTTACTTCTGTTCTTACATTTATTTCAACAACTGATATGTTCAGAAATTACATAAAAAGTGAATTTCCATCAAGTTTTTTTTGTTGATAAAAGACTATCCTAAGCACTCGTAATTAATACTTGTGAGTTAGGATGTTATTTTTTTTGGATATAAACATAGGGTGATATTACCGTATACTTTTCTTTAGCCAAGTAAATTTTGAAAATGCTTGAGTAAGATCAATTCATATCTTTTCCTCAACACTGCTGACTTCATCACTTGTCCTCCAGAACAAGTCTGGTCATAATATTATTGTAGGTCTTACCTACAAGTCAAATTCAATCCAATAGTCAACAATTTCTGAAGCCAATTTACTCTGCCTCAACCATACTGAGTGATACACACAACTGCTTCCTGTTGCTCCATTAAACCATACTAGATCCTAGAATGAAGCAATATGCCGAAGTACTTTTCTAATAAGGAATACTGTTGGCCTAATCTGAATCCGAATATCCATATAAACAAAACTCATGGTCTGTCACATACATGAGACCATAATCCAATGTACCCTTAAGGTACCTCATGTTGCAGAGCCCCCTATTTTCCCTTAGGGTTGCACGACCTCCCGGTCAAGGATCTTTGATTCTGAGAGCTGAATCGGATCTTTGAAACCTTAATGGCCTCACCAGGGATTAAACATAGGCCCTTTTAGTCTTCTGGTGCAGGTTCTATGGCACCCACAACCTCTCTCCTCACGCTGCTGAAATTTCAAGTTCCATGTGCTAGCTCTTCTTCTGTTATCCCTTTCCCGTATGTGACTTCGGGCTATGTCCACACATGATTGAGGGGAAGCCTAGAGTGGTTTGAGATGACACCGCTTTTCTCCCTGCAATTTTCTAGTAGCTTCCATGCATCCCTTTGGTAATACTATGGTTCCGATTGCGACCCGCTCCAAAATTTTTAAAACCTGAGCACCTTATGTCCCCACAATCAAGCACGACCGTCGATCTTGGGATCTCAGGCATTGCCTCTTAATCGATGATTGAGATCTTTCCTCTCTCTGCCTTGGTCAACTATCATTCGACGATCCTTTTCCTCCTTTCACACACACTCCCAGATCTCCACGATCCATCGATGCGTTCCTTCCTTCCAAATCGACGATTATGATTTATTTCTCCCTTCAGGCTTTGGGAGTTTCAAATATCAACTCTTTATTCCTCCGCAGTACTTCCACCTAAAGTCAACGATCTGTCAACACGTGTCCCTCATGGATCGATGACTCTGGTTAACTTCTGCTTTTTGGGATTTAGGAGTTTCAACTCTCAGTCTTCATGTTCTCCCAGAGTGCTTTTACCCAAAGACAATGATCTGTCGATGCGTGCCCTTCACAGATTGATAAATGAGATCTACTTCAACTCTCCGGGCTTCGAGATTTTCAACTCTTAGTATTTTGCTTCTCCCGGAGTTCTTCCACCCCAAGAAAATGACCAGTTGATGTGTGTGCTTCACAGATTGATGACTGAGATCTACTTCATCTCTTTGGGGTTCAGGAGTTTCAACTCCTTGACTGAAATCCTCAAAGTGACTTTCCCCCGAAGTCTGAGATATGTTGACACGTAACCCCTTGGCGACCAACGATCAGGATTTACTTCGGCTCTTCGATGACTTTACTTCCTCCTTGTCCACAAACTCCCGAAGTGATTTTGTTCCAAAGTTATGGATCTTGCACCACCTGTCCCTTTGGATGATGGACGATCCCTGGTCTCTTTGAGACTTCAGTGAATCCTCACTTCTATGTGCATGCATAGACTTAACACTCATGTGCTTTACCCAGATCCCGCTCCCTCCTGGATGGATCTTAGCTGGTGACTCGTGAAACCTTCATAACTTCACTCCCTTTGAATATTTCTCCCACAATCTCTCTTGAGATTTCTCTCCTTCTTCTCTTTTAACTCCTTAAAGAGTTACTTCGACACTTAGTCGAATTTTGGATCTATGCACTCCTTGCAACATATTCTTATGAAAGACTTAGGTTCTTGCGGGCGACTGTGCACACCTTGCAACAATCACTTTGCACTCCTTGAAAAGGAAATTTTATGCTATCTCTTTTGAGCTTATGAGTCGAGATAGACTTTGTCAATGCAGTCCTTTCGGACTAAATGCACACCTTGCATGAACTCAACGAAGAGAAAAATTTAAAATTATCTAAACACTTCAGAGTTTCATATACTCAATAATATCACTCATTCATTCATGAAAACAACAATAACATGGAAGTGTAAATAGTAGCAACACCATGCATTGGATCAATTTTCCTCTATTATATTCATTCAAAAGTAAATGGCTATAGCTACGATAAACAACAACAAAACTCAACAACAACTAGATCACAAAAAACTCCTACTAACTTGCAACAACCTCATTTGGGCATACAACAGCTCTATTTATCTCAGAGGGTTCTTAGGTTTCCCTCCGACTACTCGAATTCTCAAAAAGAAAAATCTAACTGCTACCTAAGTTCCATTACATTAAAGTCTAGGAGTGAAACTCCTAGATCACTCGTGATAATTCAACTTCCAAGCGTTTGATCTTCTTTAGTTTTCAATTATTTTAGAAAACGATTTGCAGGAAACACTAGTGGTTAATATTCTGAAATGATTCAAAGGCACACTAAGGCGCTGAGTTGTCTCTCCATGTGTGCTTGCTGACAATGATCCTACATCATACTCCTCTGGCCAAAAGTTCATGGACTCCTGTCCATGATATCCTGCATTGAATTTCCATGCTTCTGGATATCAACTTCATTTTCCCAACTTGAATCTTCTATCGGGTGTCCCTTCCACTTAACCAAATATTCAAAATAGGTCTTCCTCCTGGTCTTCTTGCTAATCCTCTGATCAACGATCTTCTCCATCTGTGGTTTTTCTGCTATAGGCATTTTCTTCTCCCACTGAATCTCTTTCTGATATTTTGTTTCTCCTGCTTCATCTCTATTGTAAGGATACAGGTCTGATATGTTGAATATTGGTGATATGACCACATCATCTAACAGTTCAATTTCATAGGCATTTGCATCAAAATTCTTCAAGATTTTACATGGTCCTATATTATTCATATTCATCTTGTTATATCTTTCCCTTGGGAACCTTTCCTTCTTGAGATGTGCCAGAACGCGATCTCCTACTTCAAATTGAAGTTCTCTGCGATGTTGATCAACTCTGCGCTTGTACTCTTGGCTAGAGTTATGCAACTTCTCTTTGATTTGGATATGGAACTTCTACATTTCTGTAGAAAAGTATTCTACTCCAGCGCTTTTGATCTCACTTTGTTCCAAGTTTCTCAACTCAACTACTCCTCATGGCTGCATTCCATACAATATTTGGAATGGTCTCTTTCCAGTGCTCCTGTTTGGTGAGTCATTGTATGCAAATTCTACTTGTGGTAGAATCTAATCCTACTGATTCTGATGCTTAGTGACCAAACTCCTCAATAAGTTTCCCAAAATTATATTCACCACCTCAGTCTACCCATCTGTCTGAGGGTGATAAGTTGAGTTGAAGGAAAAATCTGTCCCCAACTTCTTCCACAGTTTTCTTTAGAAATGACCAATGAATTTGGTATATCTGTCTGAGATAATACTTTTGGGTAATCCATGAAGACGAAAAACTTCCTTGAAAAATAAATTTGCAACATGTGTTGCATCACTAGTCTTCTGGAATGGGGTAAAGTGTGCCATTTTTGAAAATCTATCCACCACCACAAATATGGAATCACATCCTCTTTGTGTTCTTGGCAGTCCCAACAAAAAATCCATGCTTATTTCATCCCAATTCCTCTCTGGTATTGGCAATGGTAGATACAATCCAGTGTTCTGTCTTTTTCCTTTTGCATGTTGGCAATTTCTACATCTGTTCACAAACTTTATCACTTCTGTTCTCATACCTGGCCAGTAATATGAACTGCTCAACTATGCAAATGTCTTATCATGGCCAAAATGTCCAACCAATCCTCCACTATGCTTTTCCTTCAAAAGGTTATCTCTCATTGAGCATTTTGGTATGCACAATTGATTTCCCTTGAACAACAATCCCTCTTGAATCATATACTCTGTCCACTGGCTCCTGTCTCTCAACACAGGATTTGCACATGCTTCATATGATTCCTTGAACTCTGGATCATCACAATACATATCCTTAAGGTGTTCAAACCCCAAGGTCTTGACTTGAAATTCCTACAGAATCAGACATCTCTTGCTCAATGCATCAACAACTTTGTTAGCATTTCCAGAAATATGTTTTATGACAAAACTAAAATTCGGCATGAACTCAAGCCACTTTGCATGACTTTGATTCAATTTTTCTTGTCTGATTATGAATTGTAAAGCTTGGTTATCGCTGTACAAGACAAATTCCTTTGGAACAAGGTAGTGCCTCCATTTATTCAAGGCTTGAATTATGGCATAAAATTGTTTATCATATGTGGAGTACTTTCTCTTAGCCTCATTCAGCTTCTCACTGAAATATGCAACTGGTTTATTATCCTAGCTCAAGACTGCTCCAATTGCAACTCCACTTGCATCACATCTCACCTGAATTATTTTTCCAAAATTTGGTAAGACTAGAATTGGTCATTTTGTTATTTTCTCCTTCAATATATTGAAGCTCCTCTTGGTCTCCTCTATCCATTTAAAAGACTTGTGCCTCTTCTTCACTGTATCCATCATTGGTGCACAAATTCCACTGAAATTTCTGATGAACTTCCTATAGAAACTTGCTAGTCCATGGAAGCTTCTCACTTCAAACATACTCCTTGGTGATGACCATTCTTTGAGTGCCTTCACCTTCTCTGGATCCATCTTCAATTCATTTGAAGAGACCACAAAACCCAAGTAAATGAGTTCTTTCTTCATAAAAGAGGAATTCTTTAGATTTATCAACAACTTCTTCTATTGTAGTCTCTTCATCACTAATGTCAGATGTCTCAAATGTTCCTCTTTAGTCTTGCTAAAGACCAATATATCATCTAGATATACAACCACACAATTGCCAATGAAATATTTCAGTATTTCATTCATCAACCTCATAAAAGTACTTGGGGAATTTTTTAAGACAAATGGCATAACAAGCCACACATACAACCCTTCATTTGTTTTAAAGGCTTTTTTCCACTCATCACCTTCTCTCATCCTTATCTGGTGATATCCAGTTTTCAAATCTATCTTAGAAAATATTTTTTCCCCACTTAAACAATCCATTAAGTCATCCATTCTTGGCAAAGGAAATCTATACCTAATGGTGATTTTTTTTATGGCTCTCGAGTCTGTACACATTCTCCATCCTCAATCCTTCTTTGGACTCAACACAGTTGGTATTGCACATGGACTCATTATTTCTCTGACCAAACCCTTGTCTAAAAATTCATGGGCTTGGTTCTTTACCTCCTCATTCTCTTAAGGTGCCAATTTGTATGCTACTTTGTTTAGCAGACTTGCTCTTGGTATCAAATCAATATGATGGATGATACTTCTCATAGGTGGCAATGAGTTAGGAAACTTATCCACTAGCATGTCAGCAAAATTATCCAACAAATCCTAAACCTCTTCAAGCAAATCATCCATCGAAGTAATTGTAAAGATAACTTTGGGTTTCCTCACCACAACAAACTGCATTTCCTGTTCCTTCTTGAATTCTCCCAGGAGTTCTTTCCCACTCATGAGAAGTATGCTTGTGCTGGCTTCCTCTTTCACTTTCTTCTCCTCTATTGGAAACACCATGTGTGTCCTACCATTCTTCTCCAAGGTGTATGTATTTTCCCTCCCATAATGAATGAAATTTTTGTCAAACTGCCATGGTCTTCCCAACAAAACATGACATACATCCATGGGAATCACATCACACATAATTTCATCTCTATATCCTCCTATCTTAAATTCAATGAGGCATTGTTTAATGACCATTACCTGGTGTCCTTTCTGCAACCATGAGACTTTATATGGATTTGGATGTGCAGTTGTCTCCAGCTCCAATTTCTCCATCATCTCTGTGGATACTAAGTCATCAGTGCTCCCACTGTCAATTATCACCTTCCATACTCTGTCTTTAGTCTTGCAAGTTGTCCTGAATAGACTATTCCTCTGCACTTGATTTTCAATTTCTGACTTTGGTTTTAAGAGAACCTTCCTCAACATCAGGCATGTTCCATCCTCTGCACCTTCTACTTCAACATTCCTTTTCTGTGCTTAAAAAATGTGAGCTTCACCTCCTCCTTCTTTCTTTTTCTTGGGACATTCCCAATACATGTGTCCTATATTTCCACAGGCATAACACCTTACTTCTCCTCCTCTGCTTCTTCCTCTTCCTCTAGAAGAACTTCTTCCACTACCTTGTCTTCCTCAGAAAATTCCTCCTCTTTTTGAGTGACTATGTGGTTTCTCAGTACCATCTTTGGGTTTTTGTGCCTTATCACTGGAAACTCCCTTGCCTTTGCTTGGGCTTCTGCCTTTGTTTCATTGACTCTGATTCTTGGCCAAATTCTCCTTTGCCTTCAGAGTAATCTGATAAGAATCCTCTATTGTCCTTACTGACATCATGCTGATCTCATCCTGGATGTCATACCTCAGGCCATTTATATACCTGACAACTTTTTCGTCATCCTTCTCTTGCTGTCTAGTTCTGATATTCAACTTGTAGAACTCCTCCATGTACTCTTTCATTGTCATGCCCTTCCATCTCAGGTTCTGTGACTTCCTAAAAAAAATTATCTGATAATCTTTGGGCATGAATTTAGTCTTCAGCTTGGCCACCATTCTGTCCCAATTCTTTATCTTTTGTTTTCCTTTGCTTCTCCTCTCAGCCTGCAGTTCATCCCACCATAGTGCTACATGTCCTTTCAATATGGTGATAACACGTCTCACCTTTTTCTCCTCATCTACATCTTCATAGTCGAAATATTTTTCCATGGATCTTATCCAATCTAGCAATTATTTAACATCCAGGTTGCCTTCATACATTGGGATCTCTATATTTTCTCTAGCTCCCAATTTAACAACCACTCTCATCAAGTGTTCCTCGACAACATTTTCTCCTGCAACTTCTTCGACTTATACTTCTTCACTTTCTGCATCACTGATGTCCCCAACATCAAGTGCCCTCCTCTGCATTGCCTCCATCGCTTCTAATCTTGCACGAAGCTCTCGCATTTCTCTTTCTACAAAGCGATTGGATAAAGGTGGTGTTATCACCCCATAAATTAGGGGAATCAACTTATGACTTGGATACTATTGATATTATCTGTATCTAGTGTTCCTATTGGAAATTGATTTTTCATTTTAGAAAAAACAAAAGAAAAGAAAAAGAAAAGAGAAAAGAGGGCAAAAAAAGAATTGAAACAAAAGCCCCATGCAATAACAACGGCCTAGTCATACCTTTCAAGAATGACTAAGTCCTTTTAAATTTTCAATGTCGATAGAATTAGTGAATGCATCTGATCATACTGTCTAATCTTGGTCAGATAGCCCCTAGGTTAGAACTAGTGAATACATCTGATCAGACCATCTAATCCTGGCCAGATAGCCCCTAGGTTAGAATTAGTGAATAAATCTGACCAGACTATCTAATCCTGGCCAGATATCCCTTAGGAAAAATAATACCTTAACCCAACAGTTTAATCTGGGTTATTTGTCTTGTGAAAGTAGGTTAGAATGTAGATTTACTACTTGGTCGCCTTGCCCAAATGAACCAGATTGATAAAGCTGTTACCCCATGACTCCCATGCCTAAGCGTAGTGGAAATGATGTCCCCTTGGTGGTGTGTATGAGAAAGTCGAAGAAAGACCCATGAGAAAGCACTAATCCTAAGTTTTCCTTACACACGACATTTTCCGCCCCTGACATATG
>JASDQU010736826.1:20516-30853 GCA_032191745.1 Picea mariana | reverse complement strand
AACATATCAATCCTCAACCAAGTTTGAGGAAGGTATCATCCGAGATGCCAAGAGAATCACAGAGACCATTTGGTCTTGTGTCGATGATAATGAAGGACTAGTTATGTCAAGTTTCATTACAGTTAGCATTCATACAATTCATCGAACATTACTTAACCATTAACAATGCATAACAAAATAAATCAAATTCAATCGATATATAAGCAACACATCATAGATCATAATCACTACATCTTTATTATCATCCTTCAATTAGGTATACACAGACATTAAGCAATTCATTCATTGACAACAACAAAGTGTTACTTTTCCCTAGATAAGTCCCCAGATTTGCATTACATTGCACCCTGTGAATCCTTTCAAACTCTACATATATGACAAAACCATACTTACAACCCAATACATTACAAATAATAGGCTCAGAACAAGCTCAAGGACATTGACAAACAACAACAACATTAACCAACTCATGAGCTAACTAACCAACCTTTCTTTTGTTGTCGTTACTCCCTTGTATATGATTCTCATCTCTAGCGCTCAATCATTCTTAGTTCTACTCCACTCACTCCTTCAACTTCCAGTCCCACACTCTTCTGTCATCTGCATGCAGTACACATAGCCTCTTCAAAATCGTGGAAATCTCAACTACCTTGCCATCTCATCTTCTAACTGCTCCATGTTTCCTTCTGCTCCTTGTAACAATCATTTAATGAGATTTCCTGAAGATTATTTTCTTGATATTGGCTTGCATGTGGTGTCTTCTTGATTTATGGAACACATTACAAAACTTAGACCAATGTGCATTGGCAGAACTAGAATTGGCACACATTAACAAAACTTGATCTGGCATGCATTCCTTTTGTTACCCCTCGTGCAACTTCTTGAGAGTGCACAAAATGAGAATATGCATGCATGTGTGTGTGTGATATTTACCCAAAAAAAATGGGTTCCAATAGGCCCCCACCACTATTACTTGGTTCATCCTCGAGCTAATTTCTCATGGAGTATCTGATATGGGAATTGAGTAAGAGAAAATCATCATTAGTGATAGACCACAACATCAAACCAAGTTATGGTTATAGTCAGGTTTGAGTAAGAGAAAATAACATGTCCAGGTTGTAGTTGGAACCTGACGTAGGTCTTGGAATGATCCAAGCACTCTGAAAGGTAACAACAAATGTATTTGGACTTTATTTGGACAAAATATCGAACTCTATTTATTCGAGGTGTTGGATAGTTGGTTGTCATTGATGTTGTTGGATAGTTGGTTTTCATTGATGTCAATAAGTAATGGTTGGAATTGATGTCAACATATGTGATAGGTGTATTTGGAGAACTCTCCAAAGTGGTCCCCTTATGTCATAGTTCTAAGCATGGCCCTCGCATGAAGATGCTTTGAATAAGTTTACAAGAAACCCATAGGTGTGGCCATGATGCCTGAAGTTTTTTGAGGAACAAGGACATGAAGGACAATGTAAATGTAGGTAACACATGCATAGATGGATATTCTTTGTCATGTCATTTCCAATGATAGGTGTAATGTTACGTAGTTCCCTGCAGTTGAGGAGTTATGAGGTCATGAAGTTGGAAGCCCCAAAGATGGGTTAAGAAGCCCCTAAAAAGTTACAATTCATTAATGAAAGGGTAAATTCATTGTAACAAGAAATTTCAAGAATCCCTAAAGTTAGGGAAAGAGGCTACTTGAAAAAGTATAAATACACCTCAAAGAATCTCTCATTTGTACACACACAAGTTCATTGAATATCTTATTGAAAAAGTGATTTTTATCTAAGGTAACCAAGGATATCTTAGGTGAATTTCAGAGGGAATATGAAGTTGATGCAGACCCCCCTTCTCTCATAAAGAGTCCATGACCTCCGGGTCAAGGATCTTAAGCTCTTGAGCTGGATTAGCTCTTTCAGACCTTAAATGGCCCTAGAACACTTTACACAGGTCCCTTTTAATTTTTATTTGCAGGTCCTATGGAACCTGCGGCCCCTTCCTTAGCGCTTTTACAAACTCTGAGTTTCTGGGCACTAGCTCCTTTTTTCTCACCCCCCTCCTTCATGCGACCTCGGGCTATGGTCCGAAGCTAAGCCTCCCAACATTTCACAACTTCAGGTTTCGGCTCCTTTGCGTGCATCTAGTCCCTTTTTACACGAACTCCGAACCGACAAAATTACTCAGAACTAGATCTACGGTTCATGCCCCCTCCTATAACCAATGGTGGTGATCTCTTCGCTCTTTGTGACTTCATGATTTCAGGATTCTTGACTCCTCAATACTTTGAATCCTTTGATCCACGAATCCTCAAAGGAACCCATGGATAACGACCGTGTAAATTTTCCCAGATCTGACGAACTGGGACGATCTCACTTCCTCTAAACGGATCTATGGTCAAGATGGAATTTGAGTTCCGTAACTTCAAAATTATTTATTCCCTTGCAAACGAAAAGTTCCAAACATAAGAAGTCTGAAGGATTTCAAGGTGTAACCTCCCCGTGCTTTTTGAGATCTAACAACTGTTCATGGTCCCAATTTCTTCCGAAGGGACCTCAACTGTCACTTCACAATTTTAAACCTATTTCTCCCTTCATGTTGATTCTTGGTCACTGTCTCTCTTGAGCTTGATTTCGACGCACTCCTTGTGAACTCAAAATCTCTGACAAAATCCCAACTTAGTGGTTTCTTCAAAAGAAATCTCTCTACGCACTCCTTGCGCTTCGCAGTCTTGTTCTTGACACTAAGTCGGTTCTTGGCCCTATGCACTCCTTGCAAAAATCAACCTAATATTCTCGTTATCTCTTTCGAGCTTCACCTCTCGAACTCTTTGACTCCTCAGGGGGCTACTTTGCCACTTAGTCGAACTTTGAATGTATGCAATCCTTGTAGCAGATTCCTATGCAAGACTCAGCTTCTTGCGGGTGACTGTGCACACCTTGCAGCAATCTCTTTGCACTCCTTGCAAATGAAATTTCACTATCTTTTCTGAGCTTATAAGTCAAATTATACTCTGTCACTCCTCGCAACAGGTTCTCACGCAAGGCTTAGATTCTTGCGGTGACTGTGCACACCCTGCAGCAGTCCCTTTGCACTCCTTTCAAATAGAAGTTTCATGTTATCTCTTCTGATCTTCTGAGTCGAAATAGACTTTGTCAACACACTCCTTGCAGACTGTATGCACACCTTGCATGAAATCAATGAAGAGAAACAATTGAAACTTACTCAAACACTTTACAGTTTCATATACTCAACAACATAACTCATTCATTCATGAAAGAAAAATAATAGGGAATTGTAAAGAGTAGCAACACCATGCATTGGATCAATTTTACTTTGTTATATTCATTCAAATAAAAATGGCTACATCTATGATAAAACAAGAACTAAATTTCAGCAACAACTAAATCACAACAATCTCCTACTAATTTGCATTAGCCTCATTCGAGCATACAAAACCTCAATTTATTTCAGAGGGTTCTTAGGGTTCCCTTTGACTACTCGTCTACTCGAGAAAAAAAACTAACTGCTACTTAAGTTCCGTTAAATTAAAGTCTAGGAGTGAAACTCCCAGATCACTTGTGATCATTCAGCTCCCAAACATTTGATCTTCTTCAGTTTTCGATCGTTAAAAAAAAAAAGAAAATATTTGCAGGAAACACCAGCAGTTAAGATTCCGAAATGATTCAAAGGCATGCTAAGACATTGATTTGAATCTCTACGTGTGATTGTTGATGATGCTCCTGCATCATACTCCCCCAGAAAAAAAATCATGGACTCTTGTCCATGAGTTCCTACACTAACTTTCCATGCTTTTGGATGTCATCTTCATTTACCCAACTGACATATTCTACTAGGTGTCCCTTCCACTTAACCAAATATTCCAAATAGGTCTTCCTCTTGGTCTTCTTGCCAATCCTCTGATCAACAATATTCTCCATTTGTGGCTTTTCTTCTACATGCATTTTCTTTTCCCATTGAATCTCTTTCTGACCTTTTGTTTCTCCTGCTTCATCTTCCCTGTAAGGATACAAGTTTAATATTTTGAATATGGGTGATATGCCCACATCATATGGCAACTCAATCTCATAGGAATTTGCATCAACCTTCCTTATATCTTACATGGCCCTATCTTCTTCATATTCAACTTGTTATATGTTCCCCTAAGGAACCTTTATTTCTTGAGGTGCACCAGAACCTGATCTCCTACTTTAAATTGAATCTCCCTGCGATGTTGATCAACTATGCGCTCATACTCTTGGCTAGAGTTTTGCAACTTCTCTCTGATCTGGCTATGGAGATTCTGCATTTTTGTAACAAAATATTCTTCTCCAACACTTCTGATTTCACTCTGTTCTAAGTCTCTCAACTTATATACTCCTTTTGGTTTCATTCCATACAGTATTTGGAATGGGCTCTATCCAGTGCTTTTGTTTGATGAGTCATTATATGCAAATTCTGCTTGTGGTAGAATATGATCCCACTGACTATGATGGTCAGTGACCAGACTCCTCAATAAGTTTCCCAAACTTTTGTTCACCACCTTAGTCTATCCATTTGTCTGAGGGTGATAAGTTGAGTTGAAGGAAAAATATGTCCCCAACTTCTTCCACAGTGTTCTCCAGAAATTACCAACGAATTTGGTGTCTCTGTCTGAGACAATGCTTTTGGGTAATCCATGAAGTCGAACAACTTATTTGAAAAATAAATTTGCAACATGTGTTGCATCACTAGTCTTCTGGCATGGGATAAAGTGTGTCATCTTTGAAAATCTATCCACCACCACAAATATGGAATCACATCCTCTTTGTGTTCTTGGTAGTCCCAACACAAAATCCATGCTTATTGCATCCCAAGGCCTCTCTGGTATTGGCAATGTTTGATACAATCCAATGTTCTGTCTTTTTCCTTTTGCATGTTGGAAGGTTCTACATCTGTTCACAAACTTTATAACTTTTTTTCGCATACCCGACCAATAGTATGAACTGCTCAACTGTGAAAATGTTTTATCATGGCCAAAACGTCCAGCCAATCCTCCACTATGCTTTTCCTTCAAAAGGTTATCCCTCATTGAGCATTTTGGTATGCACAACTAATTTCCCTTGAACAACAATCCCTCTTTAATCATATACTCTTTCCACTAGCTCCTATCTCTCAGCACAGGATTTGCACATGCTTCGTACGCTTCCTTGAAATCTGGTTCATCACAGTATATTTCCTTAAGGTGTTCAAACCCTAAGGTATTGACCTGAAATTCCTGTAGAATCATACATCTCCAACTCAATGCATCAACAACTTTGTTATCATTTCCAGAAATATGTTTTATGACAAAAGTAAAATTCTGCATAAACTCAATCCACTTTGCATCCCTCTTATTCAATTTTTCCTTTCTCGTTATGAATTGTAAATCTTGGTTATCTTTGTACAAGACAAATTCCTTTGGAACAAGGTAGTGCCTCCACTTCTTCAAGGCTTGAACTATGGCATAAAACTCTTTGTCATATGTGGAGTAATTTCTCTTAGTCTCATTCAACTTCTCATTGAAATATGCAGTAGGCTTATTATCTTGGCTCAAAACTACTCCAATTGCAACTCCACTTGCATCACATCTCACTTGAAATGTCTTCCCAAAATTTGGCAAGACCAGAATTGGTCGTTCTATTATATTCTTCTTCAATATATTGAAGCTCCTCTCGGCCTCCTCTATCCATTTAAAAGACTTGTGCCTCTTCTTCACTGTATCCATCATTGGTGCACAAATTCCACTGAAATTCCTGATGAACTTCCTATAGAAACTTGCTAATCCATGGAAGAGTCTCACTTTAAACATACTCCTTGGTGATGGCCATTCTTTGATTGCTTTCACCTTCCCTGGATCCATCTTCAATTCATTTGAAGAGATCACAAAACCCAAGTAAATGAGTTTTGTCTTTATAAAAGAGGACTTCTTCAGATTTATCAACAACTTCTCCTGATGTAGTCTCCTCATTACTAATGTCATATGTCTCAAATGCTCCTCTTTAGTCTTGCTAAAGACCAATATATCATCCATATATACAACCAAAAACTTGCCAATGAAATCTTTTAGTATTTCATTCATCAAACTCATAAAAGTACTTGGGGCATAACAAGCCACTCATGCAACCCTTCATTTGTCTTAAAGGTTGTTTTCCACTCATCACCTTGTCTCATCCTTATCTGGTGATATCCACTTTTCAAATCTATTTTAGAAAACAAATTTTCTCCACTTAAACAATCCATTAAGTCATCCATTCTTGGCAAAGGAAATCTATACCTGATGGTGATCTTGTTTATGGATCTCGAGTCTATACACATTCTCCATCCTCCATCCTTCTTTGTAATTAGCACAGTTGGTACTGTCCATGGAATCGATCTTTCTCTNGTTGATGCTTCTAATGGGTGGAAATGAGTTAGGGAACTCATCCACTACTATGTCAACAAAATTCTCCAATAGCTCTTGAATTTCCTTAGGAAAATCATCCATCGAATTACTTGTAAGGATAACTCTGGGTTTCCTAACCGCAACAAACTACATCTCCTATCCCTTCTTGACTTCACTCAGGAGTTCCTTCCCACTCATGAGAAGTATGCTTGTGTTGACTTCCTCTTTTACTTTCTTCTCCTCTATGAGAAGAAGCATGTGTGTCCTACCATTCTTCTCTAAGGTGTAAGTATGTTTTCTCCCATCATGAATGACATTTATGTCAAACTGCCATGGTATTCCCAACAAAACATGACATACATCCATGGGAATCACATCACACATAATTTCATCTCTATATCCTCCTATTTTGAATTCAACAAGTCATTGTTTAGTGACCATTACCTGGTGTCCTTTCTGCAACCATGAGACTTTATATGGCTTTGGATGTGCATTTGTCTCCAACTCCAATTTCTCCACGATCTCTATGGATGCTAAGTTATCAGTGCTCCCACTGTCAATTATCACCTTGCATACTCTGTCTTTAGTCTTGCAAGATGTCATGAATAGACTGTTCCTCTACACCGGCTTTTCAATTTCTGGATCTGGTTTTAAGAGAACCTTCCTCAACATCAAGGATTTTCCATCCTCTTCACCTTCTGCTTCAACATCCCTTTTCTATTCTTATGAAATGTGAGCTTCACCTCCTCCTTTCTTTTTCTCAGGACATTCCCAATACATGTGTCCTGTCTTTCCACGGGAATAACACCTTACTTATCCTCCGTTTCTTCTTCCTCTTCCTCTAGAAGAACTTCTTCCACCACCTTGTCTTCCTCATGAACTTCCTCCTCTTTTTGAGTGACTATGTGGTTTCTCAGTCTCGTCTTTGGTTTTTTGTAAATTGTCATGGGAAAATCCCTTTCCTTTGTTCGGGCTTCTATCTTTGTTTCGTTGACTCTGTTTCCTGGCTAACTTCTCCTCTTCCTTCAGAGCAATCTAATAAGCATCCTCTACTATCCTTACCGACATCATGTTGATCTCATCCTAGATTTTATATCTCAAGCCATTTACATACCTGGAAAAATTTTCCTCATCCTTCTCTTGCTATCCAGTCCTAATATTCAACTTGTAGAAATCCTTCGTGCACTCTTTCACTGACATACCCTTCTGTCTCAAGTTCTGCAACTTCCTGAACATATTTATCTGATAATATTTGGGCATGAATTTAGCCTTCAACTTGGCTACCATTCTGCCGCAATTATTTATCTTATATTTTCCTTTTCTTCTCCTCTTAGCCTGTAGTTCATCCCACCACAGCGTTGCATGTCCTTTCAACCTGGTGACAACATGTCACACCTTCTTCTCCTCATCGACATCTTCATAGTCGAAATATTTTTCCATGGATCTTATCCAATCCATCATCTCTTCAGCATCCAAATTGCCTTAATACATTGGGATGTCTACCTTGGCTCTAGCTCCTAATTTAACAACTGCTCTCAGTAAGTGTTCTTCATCAATATTTTCCCCTGCAGCTTATTCAACTTCTGTTTCTTCACTTTCTTCCTCACCGATGTCCCCAGCATCAGGTTCTCTCCTCTGTGCTGCCTCCATCACCTTTAATCTTGCATGAAGCTCTCGCATTTGTCTTTCCACAAAGCGATTGGATAAAGGTGGCTCCACATGTCTCCTTGGTGGAATTTTGTTGACTATTCCTCACTCACAGAGTACAAATTTGAGATATCTTTTTCTAACCGAAACAATTTCAGTCTCTAATACCACTTGATGGTATCAGAATATCTCCTTTATGTCCTTCGCTTGAAATCTATAGAAGAAATCAGGCTTTGATACCACTTGATGCAGACCCCCCTTCTCTCCTAAAGAGTCTATGACCTCTCGGTCAAGGATCTTAATCTCTTGAGATGGATTATATCTTTTAGACCTTCAATGGCCCTAGAATGCTTTAGACAGGTCCCTTTTTCTCTTTATTCGTAGGTCCTATGGAACCTACGGCTCCTTCCTTAGCACTTTTACAAAATGTGAGTTTTCGGGTGCTAGCTCCTTTCTGCTCATCCCCTTCCTTCATGCGACCTCGGGATATGGTCTGGGGCTAAGCCTCCTAACACTTCGCAACTTCAGGTTTCGGCTTCTTTGCATGCAACTGGTCTCTTTCTACGCGAACTCCGAACCAACGAAGTTACTCAGAACTAGATCTACGGTTCATGCCCCCTCCGATAACCAACGGTGGTGATCTTTTTGTGCTTCACGGCTTTTTGATTTAAGGATTCTTGACTCCTCGATACTCTGAATCCTTTGATCTGTGAATCTCCGAAGGAATCCACAAATAACTACCGTGTAACTTTTCCTATATCCGATAGCCTGGGACAATCTCACTTTCTCTGAACAAATCTATGGTCCAGATGAAATTCAGGTTCTGTAAATTCAAAATATTTGCTTCCCTCACAAACGAAAACTTCCGAACACGTGAATTTTGAAGGATTTCGAGGTGTAACCTCCCCGTGCCTTTTTGAGATCTAACGACTGTTTGTGGTCCCAATTCCTTCTGAAGGGATCTCAACCGTCACTTCACAATTTTCAACCTATTTCTCCCTTCCTATTGATTCTTTATCGATGTCTCTCCTAAGATTGATTTCTATGCACTCCTTGGAAACTCAGAATCTTTGACAAAATCTGGACTTAGTGATTTCTTCAAAAGAAATATCTCTACGCACTCCTTGCGCTTCAGAGTCCTATTCTCGACACTTAGTTGGTTCTTGGCCCTATGGACTCCTTGAAACACTCGACCTAAGCTTCCCATTATCTCTTCTAAGCTTCACCTCTCGAAATCTTTGACTCCTCAGAGGGATACTTCTCCACTTAGTCGAACTTCCAATCTATGCACTCCTTGTAGCAGATTCCTATGCAAGACTTAGCTTCTTGCAGGCGAATGTGCATGCCTTGCAGCAGTCTCTTTGCACTCCTTGCAAATGAAAGTTCACTATCTCTTATGAGCTTATGAGTCAAATCAGACTCTATCACTCCTTGCAACAGGTTCTCATGCAAGACTTAGTTTCTTGTGGCAACTATGCACACCCTCCAGCAGTCCCTTTGCACTCCTTGCAAATAGAAGTTTCATGCTATCTCTTCTAATCTTCTGAGTCAAAATAGACTCTATCAATGCACTCCTTGTGGACTATATGCACACCTTGCATGAACTCAACGAAGAGAAACAATTGAAACTTACCAAAAAACTTCACAGTTTCATATACTGAACAACATAACTCATTCATTCATGAAAGAAAAATAATAGGGAATTGTAAATAGTAGAAACACCATGCATTGGATCAATTTTCCTTTGTTATATTCATTCAAATAAAAATGGATACAACTATGATAAAACAAGAACTAAATTTCAACAACAACTAAATCACAACAATCTCCTACTAATTTATAGCAGCCTCATTCGGGCATACAAAACCTCTATTTATTTCAGAGGGTTCTTAGGTTCCCTCCGAATACTCGTCTACTCAAGAAAAAAAACTAATTGATAGTTAATATACGTTACATTAAATTCTAGGAGTGAAACTCCTAGATCACTCGTGATCATTCAGCTCCCAAGCGTTTGATCTTCCTTAGTTTCCAATCATTCCAAAAAAAAGAAAAGATTTGCAGGAAATGCCAACGGTTAAGATTTCGAAATGATTCAAAGGTGTGTTAAGGCATTGAGTTTCCTCTCCACGTGTGCTTGCTGACAATGCTCCTGCATCATAAGTGAAGAAGGGAGAAATTCCAAGGGAGGATGAAGTATTGTGATGATGTGTTCTACTATATGTTATTTAAAGGTCATCTTACCATTTTAGCTATAACGCTTTTTCTATGATGAATAGTATATTTAAAT
>JASDQU010736826.1:2124-15356 GCA_032191745.1 Picea mariana | reverse complement strand
ATTAAGTCAATCCTAACCGTTAATACCCTAGCATAGTTTTTATCGATCCCATCTTAATGAATGACCACATCATCTTTGATACATCAGTTTACACGTTAACACTCGTACTATCACCTCATCTACCACATTATCCAAGTAACCATGTTATTTCCATGTCAGCATCGTCATGTCAACAAATATGGTTTTCGATTTCATCGATGTGTAGGTAAATCTTGTTACACAGTCAAAATGTAAAGCTATAAAAAATCCGTCCACATCGATGAAGTCCATCATCCATCGGTGAGTCGTGAGGTAGTTTGAAAACATTCGAAAAGGAAAAGCCTCCTTGACCGACGTCGATTATTCACTATTCATCTACATGAAATATGCTCAACTACCGAATATGACAAGAGAGAAATCCCTTTTGTACAGATCACCAGTGTTCTATTGGAGTCGACCCCTCACTCTCCCAACATCACCCTATCAATGCATAAAAGTGTGCATCAATGGCCAAATTTGTTAAAGGTCACTTTTAATCTGGACCATCTATGTTATATCATCATATGATCCCGAACATCGAAGAAACTAAACGAGAAATTAGTTAGTCACAAGGGTTTCACCAAAATCATATTCACGCCCAATTATATCACCATATGATGACCAATGGAAATATACCATGTCAAATTTAGTACTTCTAATGCGCACGTTACACAATTCATGCAACACTTCACCACATCGAAAAAGGTGCCACATAATGATAACAAAAGAGGGATTTTTCGTATAAGGTTTCATTAGGATCACTGGATACGCAGTGCTACGAAATAGTTTGAACCACCAACGAGCTCACATCCTAGCATAAATGTTTATTGCATGTCAAATTATTTTGATTCAAAATCACTGATGAGCTAATATAATAGTCTCCTTGCGTTGTCATTCGACATAATTCATTTATGGTGAACGTGGTGTAGGTGACGCATTTAATCTCCTAATATTTACAGACAATTATCGTACTCCACAAATTTAAATAACCAATTTGATTGACAGGAATTAAGGTATGTGAGTGTAAACGTTCATTAGCTTAGGCATTATTCCTGGTGAATGTTTGAGATAACTCTTGTAGCAATGAGCTTCCAAGAACCAGACGTAGCGCACGAGATAATTTGGGTATCACTGAAACTCTAGGTGTAGTGACTGAAACCGGTAAGTATTGAGCTTAATTATCGATTTGTTATCTAGGTATGCCCTTTTAAGTGTTATAATTATTTTATATCTCTCAATTACAAATGAACTATGAATTTAACAAAAATATATTTGTTATTTAGTAAAAAAGTCGCCTCGTAGACCAACGACTCGATAATCCCTAAAAACTCCAAAAGGGAAAAATATACAGATTGGTGAAGCCTCGAGTCCATCTGCAGTTGAGGAATCGGATTCCATGCCCAAGGTGGAGCCAGTAATTTGAATTTCATAGAAGAAGGCTCCCACCTAGACACCACTATACAAGGATATTGATTCAGGAACTGCATCCAAGGTACTCTTGATCTCCTTGAATGATTTATATAATAAAATATGTCATTCAAAATTTCCAAAATTTACACCCCACAACAATGCAGAGGTTAGAGTCCTAGATGCTCAAGTTTTCCCAAACATCAAATGCTCTCTATTGCACATGGTTTCCTCCAGGACCTTTGTCTTACCCTGCATAGAGACTTTAGAATGGATAATTAACCACACTGATTTCGAGAAATGCCTGATAAATGATGTGGAAGGACAATGTGTGGGAGTATTTTTCTCGGTGGAAGTAAACAAGTACTAAAATATCAAAGAAACTGAAGTCAGGCTAAACACATATTTCATGGTCGAATTTTATGAAAAGCAAAATACCAGCAGACTATTATCATCCTAGTGGAAAGAGGACATAAAGTTTTTAAACAGAGCCATGAGATGGTATATCATTGTAAACTTAAGAGAACCATACATGTATTTAATGGCATTAATCTATCATTTATACGAGAATAAATATTGTTCTAAGTTTTTTGAAGCTTGGATGCCTCTAGCCTACATAGTGGAAATATTGAGGGGTGTTTTCAATTGGGGTGTCATTGTTTCCAAACAATTGAGTACTAGGATAGAACAGGCGCATAAACCAAAGTCGGGAGAGGTGCCCTCCTTTTATATGGAATATTATTTACTAGATGTAATGTGTGATAGGAACATCTTTCCATGGATGGGTTTGAGTTGGCATGTATCAGAGTTAACTGTTCATGTGTATTTTAGGGCCCTATGGAAGAATAGATACAAGAAAATATATGCCATGATATGTGATGAGTTGTTGGCCAGGTTGTATTTCATCATTTTCAAACAAGTATTCCCAATACTCTCTATGTCTGCCAAAAGGATAATCTCTCTGATTCGACATTGTTACCTCGAGGAGAAAAGCTTTTATTTTAGAATTTTTGGAGCTAGTGGACCTCCCCATTTATTTCTTGCCTATGTTCCAGACTGAATGGTTCTAGGAGAGGTATGATATCAATCCATTTTGCAAGGCTTAAATGCTTCATTGTTGAAGGAAAAGAAGAGAGAAGTTATCCCATATGGCTTTCAAATAGGATATTATTTTGTGAAATATGCCATGCAGGCAAAGCAAGAAGTCCTAATCCATTTAGAATACAACTTCCTAACGGGTATATATCATAAGAATGATCCTAAATATTTAGTATCTAAACATGTTGGGAAGGTGGTGTCCTACTGGCCATATGCACATGGTTGTTTTGATGGTGAAATTTTCATCAAAAGTGCACAAGAGTGGAAAGAATTCCTTCAAAGGAGATCCAACCCAGACTTGACTCTGTTTAAGGCCATGATAATGGATGAGCAGGTTGAATTGATAGAGGAAATAAAGGAAGAAGTTGTGTAGGCACAAAGTGGAAGGGAAAGTAAAGAACAAGTAGCAAGGAGGGATAAAGGAGAAAGACTCCTAGCAGAAGCTGAAAGAATATTTCGTGAACATGGGAAAAATATAGAAATTGGAGGATTGGAGCAGCCAAGGGGGACTGAAGATGAAGTAAATACAAGGGAGACAGAGTAGGCACCTCTAAGAGTAATCTCACTAGAGAAAGGCAACAACCAGCTAAATCTAAGCACAGAACAAGTACAGGTAGGGTAGCCAGAACCTGTTACGAGGGAAAAACTCTCTATCCCCAGTGGAGTCGACATTTCTATTATGAGGGAAAAACTCTCTATGGCTAAGGGTAAACCACAACAGATAGGTATGAATGCAAAAATAAACTCGATTCCATTGTATTCTATATAAACTAATGTGTGAGATAAGAAAGAGGCCTACCTCGATCCAACGTTTGATGATGTTCCACCATTGAGCGCTCTGACCCAAAGCTTTATACCTGCAATAAGTTCCCAACAAACAAGCAAAGCAAGTATATAGTGATAATGTAAATGGGTTAACACATCAGATATCATAATCCATTAATAAACATTACAAACATTCCCATGGATAATAATCATATATTTTCATGATACCAATAGGACGGGAAAGGAGTATTTCTATTAATAATTGATCAACAGAAGTGTCAACATTACAAACTTCCATGTCAGCATGGTTCGAAACCAAGAAACCAAGTTCCTTCCAACTGGGCCTCCACCAAAGGCAAGCTCAAAGGAGAGAGACAATGAGTTTCTATCAACAATAGGGAAAGAGTTTTGGGGTTAAACATTGTGTTCAGACTTGAGGGACCAAGGGATGCAGACTCAATATGAAGTAATTTCTCCAGAGTAACTTTGCTCTCAAAGTTGAATGTTTTCTCCTTTTTTTTCCATAGCTCGAAATTGTTCTCTTTTGAAGGCTAAGTCGGAACGTTTCAAGTATATGGAAGGCCAAGGATCAGAGATCTCTTTTCGTGACATGGAAACCCAACTCCATTTTTTTATTTTCTGGCACAAATACCGATGTACATGGGTTGTAGTGGAGCAGCCTACGTATACGCTTGTTGTATAGCTGATAGGGTGTGTATATGTGGAAAAATGTATATTTTTAGCTCTGGATTCATCAAAAAGGGATGATAAGTCTGCAAAGGGAAATGGAAAAAGTCCCTTTGTGCAAGATAGCAATGGTGAGGCAAATCTTGCTATAACAGATGCCCCCTAATGTGTGAGATCAGAGGAGTGTCTGCGATGGCCGAAATACATTATAAATAACCCAGGAGTGGAGTTGTAGAGAACCAGCTAGACGAACTCGATTTCTCATTACATTATGTACTGAATTTTCATACATGGCTTCCAAGAATACAATGCAGATCCATGTGGAAAATATACCAAGTAAGTGTTTGTGGCCATGAATAGGCAGATACAATTACGGTTATATGCCAAAAAGTTGTCATAGTCACGAACAAGGCCCAGTGAAAACCAGTCTCAAAATCAATATGAAGATATATGTATACCATGAAGTACAATATGATCTCCCATGATCACTAAAGTCGAACAGGTGCTGGTCCAATGAAAGGAAAGTTGCGGCTACATAGTGATTTCTTCAAGTCTTCTACACTATCCGCCAAGGGTGCAAGTCTTCATCATGTGAATAAAGGAGTTGAGTTCAAACAAAATGAGGCATTGTTTGATTACCGGTCATTGAGGTATATCGTTAACAAACACGAGACATCATACCAATAATGAAAGTACGTATCAAGGCACCGAGTACATTCCTACAAGTGTGAATAAAGGATTCGGTGTTGAATACTTGAGAAATCCATTGATTAGGAGACATTGATGTATTCCCATATGTCAATGGCGAGAGAGCCTGCCACTAATGACTGCAAGCCTCAAAGTACTCATAAAACTCTAGGTCCCATATCCAGAATAGATGAGCTGAAATCGATGGAAAGAAACCCATTGAAAGGAGAGAATTAAGGCATCTCTCATCAGTCAGCGCGAGGAACAAAGTAGGAGCTTCATGATTTGGTGGAGATCGGACGAAGAACATGTTCACGAACCAATGATCCTGTGCATCTTTTGCGTGTATTAAATGCAAGCGGTACACAAAAAATGACCCTCTGAATAGCATCCAATGATGAAAACTTTTGACAAAGGCGAGGAAACCATCAATAAGGCTAATGGCATCCAAGACATTGCACGAATCCCAAAGTGTGAATAGATGTATTTTCGTCAAACACAAGGGAAACCACCCAGTCAATGACCAATGATGAAATGTCAATTACTGGGTTCAAGGTGACCTACCGATGATGCAAGTAGGGCCAGGGTGCATGATAAGACCATAGTATCATGTGATTCTGTGACAAACTGAGGGTATGGTTGACATGCAAAGTCAAGATTTCTGAGGAGTGGTCGATGCAGGTTGTGAGACTTCATTTGAATAAGAGAATGAGACATATGGTGGGCTCCGGCATCATAGACTCAATGATGTGACTATTAGATGCAGGAGGCATCAATAACGTTCTCTATAGGGATTGGAAGAGTAACCAGTCGCTAGACAAAAATCTGTAATGAGATCATCTTCCTAAGTCCATGCTAAAACCCAAAATTATGATGACACAAGGACTCAATAATTTTGTGTTATGTTCAAAGGCGACATGACTGTTACCAATTATAATATAGTAATCCCTTTCCGCCCATTTTTTTGTTTTTTCATAACAAATGAATGTTATGATACAGAGGAGGAAATGAGTGTCGCAAGTAAGCAAAAATAGTTCTAGCAGTGGGATGTACCTATGCTTAATGCAAGGAAATGCATGCGGGATATGGACACTCAGGGTGATGTTTCCTCCAGGGTATAGGGTGTCAAATTGTGAAGGATATAAACAAGGCTATTATTGGTTGAGGATGCAAAAGTTCTTAGGAAACGGTTTATAACGCAAAACAAGAACTGGATAAAGGATCAATACTGCAAGCGAGGGCATGAGATGCAATCACAACTTAACGCCAAAAAATATCCTTTTTTATGTATTATAGTCTACTTGGTGTGAAAAAGGGGTAAACTTGTCCCAAATAGACGTCTTTTCAAATCCAATTTACGAGTGTGAAAAAGACAAGTTCACTTGGCAATCTTTTATATTTTTGATAACGAGTTGGAAAAGAGATTAACTAAGCCTCATGACCTTTCAAGTCTAGTTTAACGAGTGTGAAAAGGAAAAATAACTCGGAAATATTTTTGGTTTTTAGATGATTTGGAAAAGAGCTTAACTAAGACTCATTAGGGAGATTCTAGGCGGAAAGCCACGGGGGAGGCCAAGGCTCCTGTGCGGACCTTTTGTGGAATGTCGGTATCTTACAAAGAATCGACACAAGCTCAGAAAGACCCAAAGCTCTCCAAGTTGAGGAGGACAAAGTGCTAACGGAGGTTATCGTCTCCGAGTTATATCGGATAATGTCTCTTCTTGGAGAAGACATAGGCGGAGGCATTGGATACCCCACCAAACCATCCCAAACAAAGGGAACCTCATCAAGAATTGGAGGGAGAGAACTCAGGAAGAGTAAAACTCTCTCTTGTTCAGAAGGTGAAGTAATAGAAATGCTAAGGACATGGCATAGAAGGTATAGAACTAGAACTAGAAGAGCGGGATCGACCAAAAATTGCATTGGCGCGACCGCTTCCTTAGACTTGTCACTCTCTAAGAGAAGAGTGGGGTTAATTGAATATTGCATCGATACGACCAATTCCTTAACCATTGGTTGAATAGGATGCGAGACAACAAGGTCAAGAGGTGTATCACCCCCGAACATAGGGGAGGTTTCGGTTGAAGATTGCATCGACACGACCACAGGTTGAACAAGATGTGAGACAAAAAGGTCAAAGGACGCATCAACCCCTAAAGGGAAAGGTGTGTCATCCAAAGATTGCATAGGCATGACTGTTGTATCAACCAAAGAAGGAATGGATTGTTGTGAAACCATATATTCCTTAGAACCCGAAGGGCCCTTAGGTAAGCCCCACGTTTCTGGTATCCCAGCAGTAACAGGACACAAACGAGTAAGGTGACTTCCTTCACAAGTCCTGCACAGGAACTAGGCTTACATCTGAGACATCTAGGATTCTCACTCATATGAATGCCCCCAACATAGCTTGCAGTGGCTGGTGACGTTCTCCTAGCGTGACTTGCAAAGGCTAGTAGAGAATCTCCAACATGACTAGCAGAGGTTGGTGATGGATCCCCAACATGACTAGCAGAGGTTGGTGATGGATGTATAGTGTGACTAGCAGTGACCAAACATGTGCCCCCAGCATGACTTGCAGTGGTTGGTTACAGGTCTTCAACATGACTTGCAGAGGTTGTCGACCAATCTCCAACGTGACTAGCAAAGGTTGGTGATATAACGTTGGTATGACACGCAGTGACTGGACTTATGGCGGTGGTGAATTGCGGCATTTGAGACCAAGATCCAAGGAAAGATTGGTTTTGAGAAATTGCAGGCCAGGAAGGATCCCGGTTTACACCCTGTCCCTTCTCAGTAGGATAGTATCCTCCTCCATACTGATTCATAGAGGGTTGTAGGGGCATGGACACTGAGGAAGATGCTTGTGAAGAGAAAGCGACATGACAAGGGTTACTCATGTGAGGATATATGTTTCCTCTAGACGAAGGAACTTCGTGAGGGGGTTTTCCCATACTTTAAAAATAATTCCCCCCAGATGAAACACTAGAGGGCAGATGGATGTCCGCCATGTGAAAAGTGTTCGTAGGAACCGACATAGCGAAAGAAGGATAAGTGGACGGAGTGTAACAAGTATAATGATTGCTTAATTGGGCACTTATTTCTCACATAATGGATTCGTATGAAGGAATATTCCAACCTCCTACTGTAAGAGGGGTTTGAAGGATATGACTCCCACCAAATGGAGAGGGATAAGAAGGAGGCATCATGCCCCCAGACCCAAAACTTGTATTCGCATAAGGAGGCAAGACAGAGGATGGCAAGTGCGAAGACATATCAGGCATACCATGAGAAAAATGATCAGACACCCAAGGCATTGACTGAGTACCATAATTATGCATACCATTATAAAAAGTGAACAGATTTTACCCCATGAATGTCATGGGGGGGGTAGCAAAAAACAAGGGAGAAAAAGGAACTCCACTATCCATGATAAAAAAGACTCAGCACGAAATCCTATGGTCAACTAGTAATCAAAGAGCATACCAAAAACTCAAAAGGCCAATATGCATGCAAACGGGCTAAAGTGGTTGAGTCGCCTCCCTCGCTAAAGAAGGTATGTCTCATCCAAGAAGGACCTGAGACTCCCCGCTAAATTTTGGAGGTAATAGAATTACTTATAGGGGGCATCGTGGGGTTAACAACCAGTTGGTCAGATCCCCCCGGAGAGGTAATCCTCCATAAAGGTTGTGTGTTGTCCGACCCATATCTGACCCAGGGTATAAGCAGAATAACCCCTACAAGTAACCTATGAGATACCTAAGTCAAACAACTAATAAACCATTGTATAACTGATGCACAGGCGAGAAGTCATAAGTCTGGATCACCGTATGGGCAGGGTAGCAAAGTCGAAACCTTGAAAACACTGCCTCTCACAGAGGTATGGGTACTAGTAAGATCCCCAAATATGAATAAATCCACATAAATATCTCTGATGGTAGGTGAGTATCCAGGGGTTTTTCCTTCAACTAACTTCGCGCGACCTTGTGATTAACTCCAGTGTGAGTGGAGCCTACTAATATTACCAATTATACAATGGACTTCTCAACTCCCTATCTCAGACACATATGTCAATTTAATTGCCTTGGAGAAGTTTAATCACAAAATCCTATTCCAAGGCACTAAATCCTAGGCTAGTTTGTGCACCCTATAAATAAATTGTGACTAATCAATTTTAGTTTAAAGTGTAAATTTTATTGGCCATGATTACTCAAGAGGGTATGGAAACGAAACTCATGATGTTATGACTCTGCAAAAAATAAATATGAATATAATGCAAAGTCTACCTTTAACTTTTCAATGGATGATATGCTAATAAAACAATGCAATTTTCAATCTCAACTCTGCAATTCAGAAGTAAAATGCAATCTTTCACTAAATGTACTAAGCTAATGATAAAGGTTCAAAGACGAAAAACATTAACCAATGCAAAATGCCTATTTTTTTGTATTTTCAATATATTAAAGAGAAAATGCATGGACTGAAAAGCAGCCTGATATATAAATTCTACTGTGTATAAATGAAATAACTCAAGCAGAATATCAAGCAGCCAAGCAAATAGCCCAGGGTTCAAGGACAAATCAAAAAATGAAAAACAATGAGAAAGACTACTCCCATAAATTCAACTCCCAACAGGCTTCCTGTCAATCTAGAGAATCTCAACAGGCACTACAGAGACCTAAGAAGTCTCAGCAACCATCAAAACTCACCTAGCAGTCACTAAACCAAGAAAACAAGTAAGGAAAAGTGGTATACGTGACTGTTCAGGAGAATAGTGTGTATATACGCAGCTTGCAGAGAGGCAGCGCACGTGTGTACGCGACTGTCAAGGAAAAAGGAGCGTACAGGCTTTAAAACAAGGCCAGGTAAGGGAAAAAAAGGATGAAAACTCAGACTCAGAGTGAACAGAATCTACCAAGCAGTGATACAACAAGAAACACAAATGAAAAAGAGCGTTGCGAGAATAAAAAGTACTTCAACCCTTAGAAGGAAGATCTATCCCCAGTGGAGTGGTCATTTCTGTTATGAGGGAAAAACTCTCTATGGCCAAGGGTAAATGACAACAGACAAGTATGATAGCAGATATCAACTCAATTCCATTGTATGCTATATAAACTAATGTGCGAGATAATAAAGAGGCCTACCTCAATCCAACGTTTGATGATGTTCCACCGTTGAGCGCTCTGACCCAAAGCTTTATAACTGCAATAAGTTCCCAACAAACAAGCAAAGCAATTATGTAGTGATAATGTAAACGGGTCATCACATCAGATAGCATAATCCATTAATAAACATTACAAACATGCCCATGGATAATAATCATATATTTGCATGATACCAATAAAACAGGAAAGGAGTATTTCTATTAATAATTGATCAACAGAAGTGTCAACATTACAGACTTCTGTGTCGCCACGGTTCGAAACCAAGAAACCAAGTTCCTTCCAACTAGGCCTCCACCACTTCAATCCTCCACCAAAGGCAAGCTCAAAGGAGAGAGACAATGAGGTTCTCTCAACAATAGGGAAAGATCTTGGGGGTTGAACATTGTGTTTAGACTTGAGGGACAAAGGGATGTAGACTCAATATGAAGTGATTTCTCCAGAGTAACTTTTCTCTCAAAGTTGAATGTTTTCTCCTTTTTTTCCATAGCTCTAAATTGTGCTCTTATAGCCTTCAAAATGCAACTGAAGGGTCGAGTCCGGACGTTTCCACTATATGGAAGACCAAGGATCAGAGATCTCTTGTCATGACATGGAAACCCAACTCCATTTTTGTATTGTTTGGCACAAATCTCGATGTACGCGGGTTGTAGTGGAGCAGCCTGCGTATATGCTTGTTGTATAGCTGATAGGGTGCGTATATGTGGAAAAATGTATATTTTTAGCTCTGGATTCATCAAAAAGGGATGATAAGTCTGCATAGGGAAATGGAAAAAGGCCCTCTGTGCAACATAGCAATGGTGAGGCAAATCTTTTTATAACAATGACTCGATAAAAATTGGGGTCACAACCATCAAAGGAAGGAGAGGCTCAAGATGATAAGAGTGAAAATGAAAGTGAAGAGTTTTATCCAGAAGAAAATACCCCAGAGAAATAAGAGAGTGAAAAAGGTACAGACACCATAGAATGGCTTGGTGGGGACACAGTTAAATACGATGGACATAAATAACAAGGTGTTGTTCCATTGAGTGGAGGAACTTTGATTGATCCTCCAACTACTTTCTCACCTAAAGAAGTGACACCATGACCAGTAACAATAGAAAATGTACTCAAAAATACTACAAACCCAGAGCAAACAAAGGAGGTATCTACAGATGTAGAGACATAACCAACCAGTAGTATAGAACAATATTCAACAGTGCCAAGCCAAGAGAAAAGAGTAGACTAAGAAAGAGGAGAAAGAAGTGGTCAAATACCAGTAGCAGATAAAGGTAAAGAACCTATCATGGATCACTTACACACTCTAGGAAGCATATGCAACATACTATCATGGGGTGACCAGCAGATCCCAAAACTAGTTTATGAAGTAGCAGTTGTCCAAGTTATATAATATGACAGAAAAAGACTAGTGGTGAAAAGGACAAGAAGAAAGAGAAAGCTCACTTTGGACAATGTTATAGTTGTGACTACTAAGGAAACTTGGTTTGATGCCAAGTAGGCCAAAGTGAGCGAATTAATAGGAGAATGGATGGCCATATAGCATGCCACCATCGACAGAGCAAAAGAGTATTAAAGGGAATTATAGGATATGAGAAAGGAACTTGAACACCTCAAACACCAGGTCCAGTACTATCGAAATACCACTTAGCAAGTCATCGTTCTGAGGACTGAATTCCTAGAAGAATACAATAGTTTCAAGATAGAAAGAGACATTTTCATGGCCCGAGAGTTAAGTTACCAAGAGGAGACTCTATTGGGGCTGGTGTCACACAAATGCATGTTGAGATGGTCTGAAAGGGCACGATTTGACCGAAATCAAGTACTTCAAGGAAATAAAAAAGGAAAAAGGTGAAGAAGAACATGGCATCAGAGTGTTCACAGATGACAGCATAGAAAGAATATAAAGGGCAGTTGAGTATTGGACCCAGGAAGTTGTGGAACCTCCAAAAAAATATGCAAGAAAGGTGGGAATGTCTCATAAACTAGGAGAAGATAAATGAGAAAATAAGAGATATTCAGCTCCCTTAGTTTGGATCGCCCGAAAACTTCATAAATCTCAATGATATAATCAAACAAAACATTGATAGAGACTAGAAATATGATTCCGATATTCTCCAGATAAAAATCTTGGTGAGAGGGCATGTAAGAAATATTTTGGAAAGCCCGACGAGGGCATCATCGGTCCTACAATACTTGGGTTCTAGGATGGAAAAATTCAAGCAGCATGTGATGGAGATGAAAGAGGTGCTCAGAACACCTATGGATCAACATTGATTCCCTTACATACACACTTGTGAGGATATCTTCACCTGGTTGTCCAATTATGACAAGGAAAACCATCTGTAGTGATCACTTAAGCGACTAAAGGATAACTGGAAGTATACATGTGGATTAGTCCACATCACTTTTGTTTTCATTACTTGAACTAGACTAATAGGCTATTTTTAGACAATTTCATTATATAAATAAGAATATCAGCCATGCAATTAGGGGTGGATGGTTTTTGTATGAACTTGATAGTTGATGTTGAGAATTATTTCAAGCTACAGTTAATTGAGAAGCTAGGGGAGAGCCAAAGACATTTTTTTTCCAAATTTGTGGATGTGAATAGATCTGTGGATTGTTTTGTGTCTTGTTTCTCAGCTACAGGATTTTGAGTAAGATCATTATTATTTTGAGTTATCTTGAATGATTAACATATGTTGAATGAATGTTGGTAAAAAATCGATGATGCTTTAGTTTGTTACATATAAGTGATGTGCAAAATTATTTTTGGCTAATATGTTCTTATGTATTGTTTCATGCATATTATTTCTCTCATTTCCTAAATAATATCTGATATTTGGTTGATGGTAGTATTATTTCTAATATTAGTCCAACACAGGTGTTTTTTACATACCGTTGGCTAAACGTTATCCTAGGCTCGGATTTCTTCAATTTAACTAATCAGTCCTTTAAGTTAGTTTCATTTTTCGCATATTTAAATAGAAAAAGAATTAAATAGTAAAAAAGAGACATATAGTTGGAAGGAAATTTTCGGAAGCAAGTTAAATCCCATCGAAAACTTGTCGGATCAAAAATTCGTAGAATCACTCTACCCCAAATGGAGAATATTATAATTGGGTGTCATCTTCGAGCGTGATTCCTACTGTTGAGAAAAATGGAATCCATCCCCCTCAACAGGACAGCTCAAGGAAAAACAATGAAGACCACCTACAAAACAAACAACCACTATGTGAGGTGTATACATGATCACAATATCAATGTGGTGGGCATGCCCATTTTCATGGAAATTTCATAGAACAATACAATATGGGATCATGGAAACATGAGTCCAAATCAAAATACATTCAATAAAAAATATTGCAACATATCTAGCCACAAGTCATGGAACATTGTTTCCCAAGGGGG
>JASDQU010736825.1:86350-126087 GCA_032191745.1 Picea mariana | reverse complement strand
ACTTCAGCTAAGTTGAGCCCTTTCGAAATACTGTATGGAAGAAAGTGTACAACTCCAATTAGCTGGGATAAGCTAATTGATAGGCTCATGGTTGGACTAGAGATGATCCAATAAATGGAGAACATGGTAAGGAAGCTACAACAGAACTTGAAAGAAGCACAGGACCAACAAAAAAGCTATGTAGATCAGAGAAGAAGACACTTGGAATTTCAAGTGTGGAACCATGTTTACTTGAAGGTCAAAGCCCGAAAAAACTCGTTGAAGTTAGGGAACTGTTTCAAGTTGGAACCTAGGTTTTGTGGGCCCTTCAAGATACTAGATCGAATTGGAACCGTAGCATATCAACYTGCACTTCCAGCTAATAAAAAAAATAAAAAAATTCATAATCTTTTTCATGTTTCTTTGTTGAAAAAAAAGTATATTCATGACCTTACTCATATAATTGACTAGAACTTGGTGCAATTGGAACCTGAAGGTGATTTTTAGGTGGAACCCCTATGTATTCTGTACCAGAGAGAAATAGCACTTCGGAACAAAGTCATCTCTCAGGAAAAGGTGCAATGGAAGCACTTTAGTCCTGAGGAGGCCACTAGAGAATTGGAGGGAGATTTGCAGAAATCTCATCCAATCCTATTCTAGGAAAGGAACAAACATTGAGGATAGTGTTTTACTGAAGGGGGAGAGGATGTGACATCCCAAAAAATAAAACAATTTTTGAAGATTTAAAATTGCTAGAAATATTATTTATGTTTTTGGTAAATTCGAATTTGGGGAATTTTTGCCATTTTTGGCAATTTCGAATTTCGAATTTGATATTTGTAATTAATTATTGTGACTGTTTGGCATAGATCTGTTTGGAATCAACTAACTATTTGACTATGACACTTGTATAAAAATAGAATAATTATATTAATTGCAGGAGGACAAATGGAACAACCATGTTAAAATCAACTGACCATGACTCCATGAGTGGGGAACATGTTGGAACTACCTCTAGGCTGATTATTACAAGTGGAAAATCATATATTTGGCCACTAGAAGCCCCTAAAAATCAGGGATATAGAAAGCTGCAAAAATCCTGAAAGGAGGGAAAAAAGACCTGGGAAAAAATTGTTAAATAGCATATGCGAGGAGGTAGGACGCTGCCAAGTATGCTCGGAAAGAGTCTATGGACTTTCCTTGCTATTATGAGCACTGTTGAGTAAGTGTGAGGCAAGAGGATAGCTGTTAGAATGGCAGGACATTGCAGAGGAGTAATTTCCAAGTTTTCCCTCATGGATTCATGGTGAGGCTAGGGGGTGAATCGGGCAAGTGGTTTGGCTGCCCTGTTCTACGGTTGGGAGGAATGTGGTTGTTCCATTTTTTTTCCGTGAACTATTCCAGATATGTAAACCTTTCCTTCTTTATGTGAATGATTAAATCTATATGTTGTAATGTGACTGTATGAATGAATTAGATCTATTTGTTGTGATGTGACTGTATGAATGAGTTGCATCTATTTCCTGTAATATATCTTACTATACTAAGCTGCGACGACTTCCATAGATGATTTATGTTCATTGAATGAAGTTTTATAATCAAACATGAAATTTGGGGATTGCCCCCCCTGAATTAAAACCTGAGACAGAGTTATTCGTGTGCAAGTGAATCTGATAGTGTAAATTCATCTATAGGCAAAGGTTTTATTTTTGTAATGACAATATCAGACAGATATATCGATGGGTATTTGGATTGTACTTATATTTTGGTAAACTCATTTATATATATGCATATAATATTTTGGAAGGAAACTAGAATCATAACTTTATTCAAACCTTCTTTTCCAATCTAAATAATCGCTATGGCAGATGTAAACCACTTTGGCAATAAGTTTGAAGGAATGCCGAAATGAGATAAATTGATTTAGTATTATAGATCTAGTGTATGTCGATCCTTTAACTAACGATTGGAGATAGGGCCTGTCTTCAAGGCATTAACCCCGACATTTAAAATTTTAGGGCATAATGAGACCCGAGTAGGAATCGGTTATCTTTTACCCTAACAGACGGGACAATCCTGTAGAAGAAATTTCTGCACAAGTTATACTGTAACCACTGGGACCAGATACTTTTTTCTTTTCGGAAATTTTTCCCCTTCTTCCAAACCCAATAAGAGTCTGAGGGAATGGAATTTGAATGATCCCTTTTATATTTGGTAACTGTAATACTCCGTAAGTATAAGGTTTCAGAGATTTTCATTCAGTACCTTGCCGATAAAATAACTTATACTACGAATTAATGGCACAGACAGTAGAGAACAAAATGATATGAAAGGCAGAGGTTAATTTGTTTATCATCGATTACAAATGCCGAACACAAGAAAAGAAACAACAAATGATGACTCACAATTTGAGAAGAGACTATGGCCCAACATTTAGGGGTTTCGGGGTTCCAGAGTTTGAGGTTTACGAACTCCTGATGCATATACCAAAAGAATTAAGAAGTGTTGAAATGAGAAATGAGAAAGACAGTGGGCCCAACGTTTCGGGATTTCGGGGTTCAGGATGTCAGGGTTTATAGATACCTGCTACTCAAGTAAAATGAAACACGAAATGCCAATTTGTGAAATGCGAAAGGACTGTGGGCCAGGATTTTGGAGTGACGAAATTCATGATTTTGGGGTTTACAAACTCCCGATACACCAACAAAATGGATTGATAAGTGTCGAATCAAAAAATAAGAAAGAACTATGGGCCCAGCATTTTGGGATTTCAATATTAAGGATTTTGGGGTTTAGCAGAGTAAGGAACTCCGCACTTAGGTAGCAAGCAAGTCTCTAAAGCTGAAATGTCCACCTTATGTTTAACCCTCTTTTAAAATATTCTCGGTCTTTGATTGAATGATTCGTGCATCTTATTTTATACCCCTATTTGTGCTAAGACGAAATAATTTCCATGGATGACATTTGTGCGATGTGAGAAGTTATAACCAGGGACTAAATCCGGGGAACGGTTCCTCCTGAATCCAAACACTAGACCAAAACTATCTACAGATGAACTTAAAGAACAAATCCACCTACAGGAGAAGATTTTAACTCTGAAATCATTTTTTCGAGGTAGGATTGTCTATGAAAAGATGATCTTGAAAGATAACGAACTATTTATAGGCACCAATTTACTTCTATAATTGAAGTTCTAAGATGACCTACCCTAGAATAATTGAATTGGGAAGAGGCCTATACACATAGTACTTATACAATTAAATATATATATATTTATACAAAAGTTATACAGATACTAGTACAACTAGTACTGCGTACAGACCATTTCAATAGATGAAGTAGAAAGACCCACATAGAATCTGTCGTCATAATGTTCTAAATGCTGTGGGCCCAGTATTTCGGGGTTTCACGATTTAGGACTTCACGACTCCGGTTGCAAAATTCTAAGCCTTTCGAATTCCCGGGTCCCAAAATGTCGAAAATGGCTTAATGGGTTTGGCTCTTCCTATAGCCTCAGCCCATGCGACCACGCCCTGTGACCTAGGCTATCTCCTTGGAGTGTGTCACGATTCCAGGGTTTGTAAGGTTGTGATGTAACTCCAACCTTTCCTCCTTCTAATCCCCGAAGTCCAAAATTTTTTCCCCTCGAGAGATCTACGGTCCCGATTCTTTTGGGATTTCACGAACTGGGAGTTCACAATGTAGCATCTACAAACCTCCTTGCTGCTCCAAGACCCGAACTCTAAAACAATGATTTTCAAAGCACCAGATCAACGGCTTCTATTGTTTCTCATCCAATGGTCGCTACTCCTTCTGAGATTCTGAACACTAACGGGCCATCCATATTAACTTTTTCTTATATCTATGAGATCCAATGGTCCATGGAATTTCAGTACCTAATAGGTGTTACTCCCCCCTAGGTATATATGTGATGGATACATGTATCAGGGTGTATACCCTTCATATCAGTGTATTCCCAGGCGAATTCCCCTGATTTCTATTTAAGGACAGTTACTAACTTCTTTTGTTGGTCTGCATCTAGCCCAGAGTTTATATGTAGAAATTTTCCTAGACTAATCTCGTAGGGCATGGTATAGGATGTGGCAGACTCGTCTATACCAAAAATTAAAGATGTAAAAGACAAAATAAATGGGTTCAATTGTTCCTAAAATTCTTCCCCAAACATGTACTCAAATTGGGGAAAAGATTGTGGAAAATCAATAGATGTGATAGCAGAAATGAACTAGATTAGCACATTTTTTGTTGTGTGCTCCTGAAGTGCCCAGGCATGGTCACTTGACAATACGGGTTCTTCCTAGTCCTCATTCTCATATGGACATTCAATCCACCATATATTCTCCATGATAGGTTGGGCTGGAGGGTATATGGTGAGATTATGGATAGAAAGTCCATTCGAGATGGTCATTTCTCCCTCTCTACAACTAATAAATGCATTGGTTGTGGCTAACCAAGGTATTCCGAAAGTAATGGAGTGGAATTTGGTAGGATCCTTTGAGTGGATGACAAGAAAGTCTACTAGGTACTCCCTTGAGGCTAAAGTAACTATGATATCATCCAAAATTCCATCAGGTATAAATCTAGTCTTTTCTGCTAATTCCAAAATGGTTGGGGTGGGCCTAAGGAGAGGTTTTAACTGTAATTTCTCCAAGGTAGTAGTATTCATAACATTGATGGATGCCACTAAGTCTATGAGAGTGTTTCCAATGGAGACCCCATTGATGGTTATGGTCACTATGAGGTTTTATGGGTTCCCATATTTTTCTACCTTAGGTTTCTTTGATATGTACTCAGAAAGTTCTCCCATCAAATGTACTGCTGGAGGATCCTTCTACTTCCTACCTGGCTTCTTAATACACAATTATTTTACTACATTACTGTATATTGGAATATCCTTAATGTCTTGTAGCAAGGGAATCTTGACACAAATATTCTTCGATTCATTCAAGATGTTAAATTTCGGTAGGGTGGTAGGTTTCTTGATTACTAATATTTCTGGATAAGGAGGGGCCTTTGTAATTTGTGAAGGCTCATTTTGGGGAAGCTTGGGTTCTTGGTCCTTAGGAATAATAACATCTTCCCACCTAGTGTCATTTGTGGTTTGTCTAGGGGTTTCCTCTTCTTCTTCTTTCTGGATGACTACTAAAGGTCTTTTCCTGTCCAAAACTTTTCCCGACCTTAGTTGAATCTCCTGCAATTGAATAGGAGAAATAACATAGGTTGGGAAGGCTTGCATCTCAAAATTGTGAAGAGTTTGAGTGGGCCTTTTATTGGTACTGGCCATTGGTTGTTCCAGTAATAATGTTGTTCTTGGGGAGCTTGCATTTTGATATTGTTGCGGTTATTGTTGTGGAATAGGAGGTAAAGGTGGTGGAACAAAACCTGGTAGAAGTTGTAGAGTGTTTGGTCGAAACTGAGAATAAGTATGGTTGGGCATAGGGACAAGTGGAGCTTAAGGGTTCCCTTGGTTATGTCCTCCTCTCCATCCTTGAATCCAAGGATGTTGGTACTATTTAGACCATTTTTTTGACCTTGGTGAGTTCCACTATTGTTGTTGTTGATAATAGGGTGGAACTTGATATTATGGATCTGGGTATGTGGGTTGGTTCCTATGTTGCCATGGCCTCATAGGTGCATAAGAGGACTCCCCAGGATCCACACTCCTATAGATGGCTAACAAACTAGGAAATGATGGAAATTTTTCAGTTGAGTGGTTCTCTGTGTAGAAGCCACAAACTAAAATGTTATACAATGGCCATTCCCTTGAGGAATGATTCCTTCTGCATTTGGGGCAATATATGCTCATTACTGCATTTTCCTCCTCCCGTTTCATTTTAATTTTTAGGGTGTCCAACTGGGAACCTATTGTGCTTAAGATATATGTCTTGAAGTTTTCTAAAAGGTTCCCTATCTCTACTCTTGTGATACCACCTAAACTAACTGTTTTTATGTTTTAATTATAAGGGTCTCGAACATTCTTTTCTTGTTTTATCTCTAATCCTCAAGTATTTCTTACACATTTCACATATTTTGGCAAATGGTTTATGAGAGATGTCACTTGATGCCATCAAGTTACGTATCTCTAAGTATTCCTCTGAAATTCCCTTAAGGAAGAGAACCCTAACTGCATCATCTGGAAGGTCATGGTATTTTGATTTTTGGGAGATATAAGTGAACCTTTCCATATAATCCTCAAGATTCTCGTCTTCTAACTGTTGGATTTTGAAAATATCGTTATGTGATTCCTTGGTCTTACAGTAGTATTGGTACTTCTTAAGAAATATATCTTTCATGGCTTCCCAAGATCTAATACTGGATTCTCCCAACCCCATGAACCATCTTAGTGCAAAGTCCTTGAGCGTGGCATGAAAGAGTTTTAGCTTCTGGGCATCTTGTAAGTAGTTGTACCTCCTACATAAGATGTCGAACTCAAATAGGAAGGTATATGGATATTCACTGCTCTTACCGTAAAATGTGGGCAGTGTTGAGAGGGGAATATTTTTCATATTGACATTTGGGGTGGTGTCCAAAATTGGAAACCCGAAGGTAGTTTCAGTTTGGTTTCCATGTTCTTCTTCCTCACCATCTCTCACATTGTTATGATCCTCCTGATCATCCATACTGGTTTGATTTCCAAAAAGAGAGTACCTAGGTGGTTTTATCCTTGAATAAAACAAGGTATCCCTCTAATGGGAAGGTCTTCCTACTGTGTGGATGTATGGGACTCTACTTGATCCAGTTGAGGTTATTGGTGCCAAAGTTTTTGTGTCAATTTGAGAGACAATTATGTCAGAGGCATCAGTGGATATGTGGAATGTGGAAGTCATTCATTTATACCTTCACATAATCATGAATAAGATAAAAAAAATATCCCTAGTACTACTCATTGAAATGTGGCAAGAGCATTACACAATCCAAATGGAAAGACCCTATACACATAGGTGCCCCAAGGACAAGTAAAGGTAGTCTTGTATAGATCCTCGGGTGGTATGAGAATTTGAGTGTACCCACTATATCCTTATAAAAGGGAGAAATATTTCTTTCTAGACAGGGTATCCAAAAGTTGGTCGATGGAAGGAAGAGGAATGTAATACTTTAGAGTGGCTTTGTTGAGTTCCTAGAAATCAGCACAGATTCTCCATTTTATAGTCACTTTCTTTGGAACGACTACAAGAGTGGATACCCACTTACTGTCGGAGATGGGATAAATAAATCCGACATTTAATAAATTTTGGATCTGCTTTTTTACTATATCTTTGAGTGTTGGTTTCATCCTTACCTGGGGTTTCCTAACATGTGTTACTTCCCCCTGGGTATATATGTGATGGAAACATGTATCAGGGTGTATACCCTTTATTTCAGTGTGTTCCCAGGTGAATTCCCCTAATTTCTCTTTAAGGACACTTACTAACTGCTTTTGTTGGTCTGCATCTAGCCTAGAGTTTATATGTAGAAATTTTCCTGGACTAATCTTGTAGGGCATGGTATAGGATGTGGCAGAATCTTCTATATCAAAAATGAAAGATGTCAAAAATAAAATGAATGGGTCCAATTGTTCTTGAAATTCTTCCCCAAACATGTACTCAAATTGGGGAAAAGATTGTGGAAAATTAACACATGTGATAACATAAATGAACTAGATTAGTAGATTTTCTATTGTGTGCTCCTGAAGTTCCTAGGAATGGTCACTTGGAAATGTGGGTTCTTCCCAATCCTCATTCTCATATGAACATTCAAGCCACCGTAGATTCTCCATGATAGGTTGGGTTGGAGGGTATATGGTGAGCTTCTGGATAGAAACTCCATCCGAGATGGTCATTTATCCCTCATTATAGCCACTAAATGCATTGGTTTTGGATAACCAAGGTCTTCCCAAAGTAACGGGGTGGCCTTTGGTAGGATCCTTTGAGTGGATGACAAGAAATTATAATGGGTACTCCCATGAGCCTAAAGTAACTATGATATCATCCAAAATTCCTTCAGGTATAACTCTGTTCTTATCTGCTAATTCCAAAATGGTTGGGGTAGGCCTAAGGAGAGGTTTTAACTATAATTTCTCTAAGGTAGTAGCGGTCATAACATTGATGGATGCCCCTAGGTCTATGAGAGTGTTTCCAATGGAGACCTCATTGATGGTTATTGTAACTATGATGTTTCTTGGGTTCCCATATTTTGCTACCTTAGGTTGCTCTGATATGTACTCAGAAAGTTCTCCTATCAAATGTACTATTGGAGGATCCTTCTGCTTCCTACCTAGCTTCCTAATACACAATTCTTTGACTACCTTATTGTAGATTGGAATATGATTTATGAATTGTAGCAAGGGAATATTGACACAAATATTCTTCAATTCATTCAAGATGTTAAATTTCAGTCGGGTGGTAGGTTTCTCGATTACTTATCTTTTGGGATAAGGAGGGACCTTCGTAATTTGTGAAGGTTCATTTTGAGGAAGCTTGGGTTCTTGGTCCTTAGGAATAATAAAATCATCCCACCTAGTGTCATCCATGGGTTGTTTGGGGGTTTCCTCTTATTCTTCTTCCTGGATGACTATTGAAGGTCTCTTCCTATATAGAACTTTTCCCGACCTTAGTTGAATCTCCTGCAATGGAATAGGAGAAATAACATATGTTGGGAAGGCCTACATCTCAACATTGTGAAGAGGTTGAGTGGGCCTATTATTGGGATTGGGCACTGGTTGTTCCGGTAATAATGTTGGTCTTGGGGATCTTGCATTTTGATATTGTTGTGGTTTTTCTTGTGGAATAAGAAGTAAAGGTGGTGGAACAAAAAATGGTAGAAGACGTAGAGTGTTTGGTGGAAACTGAGGATAAGGATGGTTGGGCACAACAATAGGTGGAGCTTGAGGGTTCCCTTAGTTATGTCCTCCTCTCCATCCTTGAAGCCAAGGATTTTGGTACTGTGTAGACCAGGTTTTCCAACTTGGTGAGTTCCACTATTGTTGTTGTTGATAATAGGGTGGAACTTGAGATTGTGGATGTGGGTATGTGGGCTAGTTCCTAAGATACCTTGGCCTCCTAGGTGCATAAGAGGAATCCCCAGGATCCTCACTCCTATATATAGCTAACAAACCAAGAAATGATGGACATTTTTCAGTTGAGAGGTCCTTCGTGTAGAAGCCACAAATTGAAATGTTATCCAATGGGCATTCCCTTGAGGAATGCTTCCTTCTGCATTTGGGGCAATATATTCATATTGCTGCATTTTCCTCCTCTTGTTTCTTTTTAAGTTTTAGGGTGTCCAACTGGGAACCTATTGTGCTTATGATATCTGTCTTGAAGTTTTATAAAAGGTTCCCTATCTCTTCTCTTGTGATACCACCTAAACTAACCAATTTTATGTTTCTATTATAAGGTTCACAAACATTCTTTCCTATTTTAGCTTTACTCCTTGAGTAGTTCTTACACATTTCACATATCTCGGTAAATGGTTTATGAGAGATGTCACATTATTCCATCAGGTTAAGTATCTCTAGTTATTCCTCTGAAATTCCCTTAAGGAAAAGAGCCCTAACTGCATCATTTAGAAGGTCATGGTATTTTGATTTCTGGGAGATATAAGCGAACCTTTCCATATAATCCTCGAGATTCTTGTCTTCTAACTGTTGGATTTTGAAAATATCATTACGACAGTCCTTGGTCTTGTAGTAGTATTGGTACTTCTTAAGAAATATATCTTTCATGGCTTCCCAAGATCTAATATTGGATTCTCCCAACCCCATGAACCATCTTAGTGCAAATCCCTTGAGGGTGGAAGGAAAGATTTTTAGTTTTTGGGCATCTTGTAAGTAGTTGTAGCTCCTACATAAGATGTCGAACTAAAATAAGAAGGTATCTATATCTTCACTTCTTTTATGGTAAAAGGTGGGCAGTGCTGAGAGGGGAATATTTCTCATATTGACATTTGGGGTGGTGTCCAAAATTGGAAACCCGAAGGTAGTTTTGGTTTGGTTTCCAGCTTCTTCTTCATCCCCATGTCTTACTTTGTTATGATCATCCTTATCATCCATACTAGTTTGATTTCCAAAAATAGATTACCTAGGTGGTTTTATCCTTGAATAAAACAAGGTATCCCTCTGATGTGAAGGTCTTCCTACTGTGTGGATGTCTGGGACTCTACTTGAGTTAGTTGAGGTTATTGGTGCCAAATTTGCTGTGTCAATTTGAGAGACAATTATGTTGGATGAACTACCAAACAAGGTATTCACCTGTTCAGGGTCCATGATGTCTTCAAAGTTAGGATCTCTTGATGGTGGTAAGAAAACAAAGGTTGTATTGTTTGGTTCTGCGGAAGGCTCGATTGGTCTTGCCTTCTGTCCCATTATTACTAATGCTTCAATTTTTTGTTCTATAGTGCTACCCGTCTTAGTCTCTTCAATGGCGTTTTGGGTTGAGCTAGCTCTTGTTTTTCAGTATCGATCAGCAGATTTATGAGTGGAACATTCCTTCCCCCAAAAATGTCGAAAGGAACCTTGGTTGAAAGGTCTGATTTAGATTTAATGTATACCTTTAGGGTCTCTAGGTATGTTCATGAAAGAAAAAAAAAAAAAAACTACCATTGGGTTTGAGGGAACCTACTATAGCATATGCACAGGTTCTTACCTCTCGTCTTAAAGTTCCCCTACCACCAAACTAGTGCTAAGGTTTAGAAATGATATATTTCCTACCTTGAGACAACTCCCCGACAATGGCGCCAAAAATGATGGGTGTTCTATATGCACTAAAAAACCTCAATTAAATTGTCAACCCAGGGTAAGTAAACTTAGAGTTGTATCACAATGTGTGCCAAGGAAGAAAGACTAGAGGTAGTATAGTCTAAATAAGGAAATGGGCTATCTAAGGGCTAATCTACTTAAGCAAAGACTATCGTTGATCAAGCCCTATCAAGAAACTTAAACTATTTACCCTAAGTAACTTTGGAACAATAGATCGATGGATTGTTCTAATAGAGAAAATGAAAAACCTACTTTAAGCAAGTTAACTTAATCATTACAATAAGCAAAAGAAAACTATCTATTTAATCTATTTAATGAGCAATAACAACAACAAACTAATATAATTAATCTATTCAAATTCAACAAGTAAGAAAATAAACAATCAAGCAATTACCCTATCCAAACTAACCTATGGAAACATATTCAATAAGTAAACTAATAAGCAATCAAATAACTAGCCTATGGTACTTCTACATCAAGTAAACTAATCAAAATTACTCAACAAGTAACTAATCACACTAATAAGAAAACGAACTCTATTCTTAAGATAAATTTCATAATTACTTCTAATATATAAAAATAAAATCTTAATTTATTGAATTGAAAGCGTCAAGACAATAAACGTTAATCAACAACAACTCTTTAATCTGCAATAACAAGAAAACTATTATTTAATCTACAATAGAAAGGAAACTTCAAATATAGTGATGATGATTATGTCTTCGGTGTCTTATGATATCACGATGGTATTTAACAATTAATGATAACTCAAGAGGGATAAACTCAATATTAACTTCTATAGCAAAGTGAAAAGTATGAATCAGGCAATCTAATGAGAACTTGACAATTATAGAAGAAACATCAACTACCCTGAAAATCCACGTGATTCTTCAATTTATGCATTAATCATCAACAATAAAGTAAACACTATTCTATTTAATTCAATTGCATTCTATGCTAATGTAAGAAAATTCACACTACTAGAGATTTACAACTAAGAACTGAACTCAAAAGAAAACTTCAAATTGAAATTGCAATCTAGATCTAGAATGGAAATTGCATAAAGTAAATTAAACTAATCCTATCTTTAACAATTTAAATTGCAAAGGGAAATACTCATAAAAACATAACTCAAATCCTATTTCTATTTCAGCACATGACAAGCGAATTAATAAGTAAACTAAATAGAAAACTAGATAAGAAAACTCAATAGAAACTAAATAAGCAAACTATGAATCAAAATCAGAAATAACAATTATCCATCCATCAAAACTTTTCCAAGGAAACTATTAACTCAATTACTTTGTTTTAACTCTATTTTATCTTCTAACTATTTCAACATACAGAAATTCTAGTCTATCATTTAATCACACAGGTGTTAGTGGCTTAAGCTTAAGCTTGTTTCCTATTTATGAAAGAGACATGGCATATTAACATTATCCTTCATAATCAACCTTCAACAAGAAACTGAAATAGTTAAGCTATGAACAAGAATTACACAGTAAGTAAAAAAGGATAAAAACACATGTACAGGAAATAAAAGAAATGATAATTGCATAAATCAAATATGCAAACTAACTAACTAATTATTCACCCAGACCACTCATGGCCCCCCCAATAGGTCGTGTCTACTCCTCAACAGTGAATCACGAGCTCAAGCAACACGATTTCAACATTTAAATTAAAAACACAGTTTACACAAGTTTATGAAAATGTCTTGACACAACAAAAACAATGCTAGCTTCACAATTATGAACTTAACCATACTTAGCTATTTTTCTGATCACTGCTGTGGTGTTTATAGAGGTTACAATATGAGAGGTCGACCACTAGAAGGGTCGACCTCCTCTAAAAACAGTAAATTACACTTAATTCATTTTAACCATCTGTGGCTTCTAGAAACTAAGACAGCCAATCAATGCCTAGTATAACAACCCAATCCAAGTTGTCAGAAGCTCAGTAGTTGGAGGCCATGAGCACAAGCAAAAACCATGTCACTGATTTTCCCATCACTGGCCGTCGATATGATAGCTGCCAACTCGCCTATGGTTTTAGTGCAGGATGGAGTGTCAGATGCAGTGTCGAATGGAGTACCAGATGCATTACCAGATGGAGTACCGGATGGAGTACCAGATGGAAAAATGGCATGTGATTTTTCCCTGTGACACATATATCATGAATTAGCTTCTTGGAATCATTAAATCATGTTGAATTACACTTGAAACCATCATAAAACATCAATCTTATGTACCTAGTATAAGATATGGCGATTTGATACAAAAATACTTCAAAACTTCTTCAAAATAGGAAAATACACATATAATATTGGCCAAAAAGGATCTAATCATCATCATTAAATTAACCAAATTAGGAGCCCAACAATCATTACAAACTTCGTGCTAAGGATCATACATGTTTGTGCCTCAACTTATTATTATTGTAGGGTTGTGTGTGTGGTTATTATTGCAGTTGTAAAGCATACCTGTGATCACCACTATCCACAGAAGAAATAGTGACAAGTTTTATGTCAGGAATTATATCAAGAGGGGAGAAAGACAAGTAAACTCACTAGTCCAATCATCCCCTGAACTTCATGAAGCTGAAACTATGCACACTACTATGAAGATGAAAAATCCCCCAAATCAAATATTATTAAATAGTAGAGGAGGAGGTGGATTAGCCAACTAATAGTTGCAAGGGATTTTTTTTCATCTGACACAAGCATTGAATAATATCCCAAGGAAGAACACAACAAAAAGAGGGAGGGAAGACAAGTCCCATAAATGCCAATCAAACTTAACATAAAGACTAGGAATAAATTAAACAAAGGAGAGACCTCAGGAGTCAATCCTATTGCCCTGGAAATAGAGTACATTGGTTATTCAAAAGTAGAGAAATATCTAGTGGACAATAATCCATACCCTGATCATGATTTTGAGGGTATGAGCACAAAAGCATAGCATGTCCCAACACAGGTTTTAGAGGAGATAAAACTAGAGACAAAGGGGAAAATGTTGATGGAGAATGAACTTGTAAAAAAATCCTTTGATGACAAACCCAAGAGAAAACCCAGGCTTGAGCTCAAAGGTGAGAACAAAGTGAAAATTGAGACCAAGGCTAAGATCGAGGAAATGGAAGATAACAAGTTTCAAGTGGAAATCATGAGTCAAAAAAATGTTAGAATGAAGCAATAAATCCATGAGGTACAACAAAAATATCAATATCTTCAAGTGAAACATTCAAATATACAAAGGAATTGTCAAAAGTTGCAGAAGCAAAATCAACAGGCGTTGCCCATTTACTAAAAAAACTTTGCTTTTCCCTATTTTAGTCATTGGATTTTGGCACACCTTCCAACTAGTTGGAGGTGCATTTATGAAAAAAAAATGGTTTTTGTTGAGAACAATCCCTTTCACAAAAACCTATCTCACAATTTACACAAGTATCACGATATGAGAGAATCAAAGAGACCTTTGAGGTAATTTTTCTGGAAATTCACAAAATGCTATGTTTTTTCCTTTTTTTTTTCATTGTCTTCTGACATGCCTCCCAAACAATTGGAGGCGAATTTGTGAAAATGGAAATAGTTTTTTTTTTAAAACAGGTCCATGCACAAAATCCTCTCTCATATTTTACACATGTATCACGGTTTTGGGAAATCAAAGAGACCTTTGACGTCATTTTTCCAAAAAATCGCCAAATGTTGATTTCCATGTTTTTGCCATTGTCTTTCGACGCGCTTCATGAACAACTCGAGGTGAATTTGTGAAAATATAAATAGGTTTATTCTAAGAACAGTTCCATTCACAAAAACCTCTCACATATTTTACACAAGCATCACGGTCTGAGAGAATAGAAGAGGTATTTTAGGTCATTGTTTCTATAAATTCACCAATTCTAGGTGAGATTTGTTCTAGTTTACTGGTGTCAAAGAGGAGGAAGTGTTTGAGGAAACTGCCAGCTACAACTTTTGAAGAATTTTTTATGGAGATATTTTACTTCAGTTATCAACAATGATTTTCAGTTGCACTAATAGAATTATGTTTTTGTTTAGTTAGAGGCATTGCTTCCACTTGTAATAAGTTGTTATATTTTGATAAAAACAATGTTTTTGTTAAATTCGAATTGATGAGGAGTATGACCTGGCACATCAACCCAACTCCACTCAGTTTTAAGAAACACTTACACACTATAATTAGGAAGTAACAGTGAAGTTGTATCTACAAGATCTTATTGAAATCTAAAGATTGAACTTCAAAGTTGAGATCCTAGATAGGTAATTGAACCTCCTCTTGATGGGGATAAATAGATAGATCTATGAATGTAAAAGGGGTTCAGTTTTGGATAAGGAAATTGATACACCAACTAGTTGAACCTGTTCTATGAATGGATTAATTCTCTCCACCTATTTAATATACTCTTGATGACAGTGTGTTTTTGTCCAAATCTATATGTGTTTTTCTCTTATACTGAATGTAGTTTTTTATTTGTGCAAAGTACATTTCATTTCCTTTCAACCATTTCATAACTCATCTTTACTGATAGGAAACCTCTAAAACAACTAATGCTTTGGTGAAGATTTGTTTTCTTTGCAACCTATGGGAGTAATTGTGTTTGGATACATGTTTAATTCCTTGAAATACTATTTTGAGACTTAAAATTCTTGTAGCAGATGATTCATTGAGTTGTTTTTTGTTTCCTCTTGTTTTAACCTCTATTATCTCACTTGTCTATCATTTGTGTGACACTAGCCAAGGATGACCCTTATCCATATCATTTTTCCAACCCAACCATATTTTTGTCTCGGTAAAACCAACCCTCTAACTAACCAAAAAAATAAAATTATCAGAAAACCAAGCATTCAAAATTTGAGGTGGCCTAGCACTGACCTTTAGCAGCGAGGTGAAGACTTTAGGACCAACAAATGGGATGAGTGAAAATTTGGAGTCACAAGGGTGAGCTCATAATTTGGTGGGGTGATTGGGTGAGCATGCTGCAAAGAATGTGGGATAGGTTGAATACTTGTGATTTGTATATTGCACCCTTATTCTATCTGCACAATAGATGCTTTGTAAACAATAATGTGAATTACTGCGACAATGAATTATTTGGTAAAACAAGAAATATTTGGTCTGTTTGAGTTAGTCAAAATGTCTGGTACAAAATTTTGTCCACATATAACTAATTGGGCTTTGATTTGGTCAAAATATGTCCACAATGTAAATTTCATGCATCCACATACTTTATTTATACATAAGTGTAATTGAATGAACTTTGATCTAGTCAAAATTTGTCCATAATGTAATTATTATTCACCCACATACAAGAGTTTCTTTGATTTGTTGAGTAGATGCTATAGATTTAAGTTGAACCCATAGATCTCCCCAAAAACCATCATAGCATTTTCCATATTATTAATATGAAGTGGATGGAGATCAAAGAAAAGAGTAAATAGATACATTCCTATACTTATGAATTATCATGGTTTTCTCAATAAGCACATTTGTTCCTACCAAAACTATTAGTTCATATACACAACTAACAACTTCATGAATGTTTATTGAAATACAACATCCCATGCATCTCATGACTTGTACAAAATTTATTTAGCATGTGACCATAATTGGACCTACCCCTCACTCAACTTAAAGATTAATTCTCAAGGAAGACTAAGAAGTCAAATTAGCCCAGGGAACATACCAACATTGGAATTAAAATATTAAATCAAAATGTACAAGTAGAAAGAAAACATTAAAACCAAATCCAATTCATGAAAAAGAGAATATAACTAAACCAAAATAAACCTAAAACTAAAAATGCCAGCAATCAAAAGAAGAATCAAATAAAGGTAAGCTTGTAATTCCAACAGCATGGCACAGATCATGAACATTATTAGTGAAAGCATTTTCAGTTAAGACTTGGAAATTAAACCGAGGTCAATAATTAGGAAAGGAGCGTAAACCATTTGAAATAAATCCCAATAGAAATATTACTAGGGTAAATATCTAAAAAAAACAAAAACAAACAAGCAAGATTATGAGACCAATATTAAACTAATCCTAAGTAAATCTTTCTAAGCTACTCTAAACTTAAACTATATTGGTTGTCATCAAACTTATGTAAAATCATCAATCCAGTGTAGTCATTCAAGTATCCATATTCCATTCATTTATCCAAATCTTGCATCCTTTTGCTTGAGAAATAAACATTATTTCCTTTCCTAAAATAATCCCTTCAACATGAGGCCCAGTGTCATTGATTGTTCTGTGATTAAGATGCATGGACACACCATCTTGTTCCTAAAATAAGAATCAATCAAATTAAGCAAGTAGAACCATAAAAATTTAATTCCCTCCATATTCTAATGATACTTTTCCACCAATAACCATTTGTCATGCTTAAAATATGAATAAAAATATGATTAAAAAATCACCAACATTGCACACCAATCTATGTATTTACTCTTTTCATTAATGGTAATAATGTGAAAAATGTATATGATTATCTTCAACCTTGTGAGATGCAAGAGGAAAATACTATGGATATGGGAGAAGTTAAGATGCTTTGATAAGGTACAAATAATTTCAAATAACAACCTATATTGATTGATCCCCCCATTATAAAGGAAATATATAATTGGAAACCAAAATTGGATTAAATGACCAAATCCTGGTTTCTAATAAGTTGATGTTTGTCATCATGGGTAAATCCATGATATTGATATCTTAAAATTTCCAAGAGTGTTACAAGTAGAGAAACTATGAATTTCACTTTGTTGAGATTACATATCACATAGAATATTGAGAAAATGAAATTTTGATGAGTGTTCCACCTCTCTTTCTATTGGATAGGCTTTCGAACCAAAAGAACCAAACATATAATATGAAAAATGAAACCAACAAGATAATGAGTGAGATAGATCAAATACAAATCATTCCAACATGACCCAAATAGGCTTATCCTTCTATGTTATGAATAAACCTGAGTTATTTTTGGTGTTATTAGTTCACATTCTTAGAATAATGAAAAGTGTAAGACCTAATAGATTCGTGAGTCCTTTTCATGGGAATTAACAATCTGAAAACTTATTACCATGGCTAAGGTCAAAACAGATTTTGGAAACTTGGAATCTATAGTGTTATTAACATTTGAATGATTTCAACATTCTTGTATGATGAGATAAGAGGGAAATAATAATCCATGATAAAAATCATATTAATCAATAATGTAAATAAAATGAGTGACTCAAAATCAACACTTTTGAAGGATAGAAAAATGCTTTCCAAGAAAAGATCAAGTCTGAAATCCTCATTGATTGGTAGGACTAGGATTGAGTCTTTAGTCAACCGATGAATTGATGAATAAATTGATTGATTCCAAAGAAATTTTTGAAAGAGATATGAACAAAATATTTATAGAATAGTGTGGTCCAAATTTGTTAGAACATGTTTCTAGACAATCTGAAAAATATCTCTCTCTTTTGCATATAAGAAGAAACTTGAATTAAGAAAGATGCAAGACTAAATGAAAATTCATCATGAAAATATTTTCTTAATAGAGCATAATATATGCACATCCAAAAGAAAAAAAATCAAGACAAAGGGTGTTGAAAGGAAACAACTGAAAAACAAAAATCAGTTGAGCTCACTATGTGAAGTCTGTACTGAAAATCATGTTGGATGAAAGTAACCAAATAATACACTCATTGGGTAAGAATATACCTTCATAACTCCAAAAATAACCATCTAAAGGAATTAAATGCAATTGGAGTGGGTTTAGTTTCAAATGGGTGAAAATTTAACACTCAAAGTTCCATTTACATTGTATGGGAAATCAAGATCAAAACTCAAAAGAACTCAATCAAGAAAAATCTTCCAATTAGAATGATGTTAATATAAATATTGAACAACTATGAGTTCTCATTCTCACCACAAAAGGAACTGAATAGTGCTCATTTTTTTACATATTCCACTTGTAATATGAAACAATTCTTGTAAGAATATTTGACATGGTGAACATGAATACAATCAATGATCTTAAAATTACTCCAACACAGAAATTTTTGAGAATGAAAAAAAAACAATTTTTCCCATATAAAAAAAAAAGTTTTGACTAAAAAATCCATTCAAGGGAAAAATTATCATGCAATCCTTCTATTTATTTCTATCTCTACTGAGAAATCCATTTAATTTTCATCCAACATTAATAAAAATAAAATACAAAAAGAAAACTAATTAAAAACTAGAAACCAAAACTGAACAATGAAAAGAAAATACACTAGCCTATTCTATCTTACTCCTATCCTACACTACACTAGTTAAAAATGAACTATATAAAGTCATAATGCCAATGCATCCATGCATGTAATTCCAATCTTGCAAAAGTATGTTCATCACAAAAGATTAATAACATAACTTGGAGTAAAACATAAAAAAAAAGTTGGAAAAATTAAAATATGAAAAAATATATTCATCATATTAAAGATGTCACAGTGATAACTCTTGGGAAATTTAGCTGAGCAAGACCCCTCCAACCATACTTCAGTTCTGTCATAAAATATGGCATGAATATCATAGAATTGATAAAGGGATTTTATGATAAATTATCATACTAAATGAGAGACATATATGAAATCTACATGAAGTATTCTTGGTGAGATAATTTTTGTGTTGATATACTTGTTAATTACAGAATACAAGACAAAAAAATGAGGGCCTAACATAACTATCGGTCTAGACTGAAGTGCCTCATAGTATTGTAAAGCCTCCCCGACCTCATACTTCAAGCAACCATCAACTTGAGATAAATTAATGGGATGAAATGATATGCATAGACTAAGACCCACCATGCTATAAGGAATATCTTTAAGACAATGGTGGAAGACACTAACATCAACAATATCAACTAAAGGATTACTTGAACAAGAAGACTCTCTATTAACAAAAAATGAAGATAAAATAGAAGAAGAAATGGTATGATATACATCTACTACAACATTTCCTTCATTTCATGAAAAGGGTTGATAAGGCATAAAATTACAATGTTCATGGGAAGAGGCCTTATCCTCTATATATTCCATATGTACATTACCACCATCAAGTAATTAAAAGTGGTCAAATCTATAGATTTTATTTGAATAGGATAATGGTTGCCTTCCGATAAGATCAAACCATTAAAGAGATCAAGATACAAAAACTAATGAGTAGAAGAATTAAGAGAATAAAAGGCCTCTCTTGAACAAGAATAATTTCCAAAGGGTGCTTCCTTGAATGGTATTTCATCTTCCTTAAGCACATTGGTGACTAATTGTGAATCGTTGGGCTCCACACTAGGAATGGTTTCATAATCAACGCCTTCTTCCTCAACACTATTTTCTTGTTACAAGAAAAAAATGGATTTTGTTTGCTAAAAGAGTTATTTATTGTATGCTTATTTCTTCTCCTTTAGTGAAATGATCAATATTTTTGTTTTTCTCCTGCAAAATATGAGAATATGAAATATCTTTCAAAACATACTCATCGTAAGACGAGAGGAGAAAATAAAAAGAATTTTTAGAGCAAGAAGGTTCATGAAATAATTTGGTAACAATAGTGTTATAACCCCAAATTGCTCCATACATGCATACCTGGCATTTGGCCCTCTTAATTGCTATTTTTTCCAAGTTGTCACTGAGAAACTCTTCTTAAAAACACTATTTTTGAATATGTACGCACTTTGCACCACTATTTCCCATGTACATATGTTTTTTTCACCACTATAGCCCACGTACGTACGCTAGTTGCACCATTACAACCCACGTATACTCACAAAAGTTGCAAGGAATTCATTAAGATTACAGCCCATTGGGTAGTTTCCCAACTGATCCACTGCCTATAGCCCATCACCGAAATGAATAACCATCCTTTTTTCATATAAAAAGAGGTGTTGGGGTCTCATTCAAAAGTGAAGCATAAGAACAATGAAACTCTTTCTGTTTCACATCACCTCCTTGCCACAAGAATTTGCAGCCACCTTGTGAGATTTATATCAGAATTTCCCACTCTTGTCTTTTTACTCCATCATAAGCCTATTTCATTCCCTATAATAAGTGTGAGATGAGAAAGATACGTGGAAGCGCAGTTGGAGCTTGGTGAAGAGGAGCTTGGACTAGGTTCGAGGAGCAGTCGCCGATCTTGTTGTAAGTAAATGAGAAGAGTTTCACTGTTCTTATGATTCAATTTTGAATGAGACCCCAAAACCTCCTTTTATATGAAAAAAGGATGTTTATTCAGTTAGGTGATGGGCTATAGGTGGTGGATCATTTGGGAAACTACTCAGTAGCCCATAATCTCAATGAATTCCTTGCAGCTTTTGTGAGTATACGAGGGTTGTAATGGTGCATCTAGTGTATGTACATGGGATGTAGTGGTGCATAAAGCGTATGTACGTGCGAAGTAATGGTTCATGGCACGTACATATTCAAAAATAGTGTTTTTAAGAAGATATGCTCAGTGATGGCTTGGAAAAAATAAAAAGTAAGAGGGCCAAATGTCAAGTATGCATGTATGGAGCAATTTGGGGTTATAACAATGATTCACTCGAATACATGTCACGTATGCATAAAAAAAAATACCCAAACCATATACAGTCCACTCCCCAACTCTATCTGGAGTCCAAGGAGGTCCACCGATGCCATCAACATCCTCAATATGTCAAGATTCCTACACACTCAAGAAAAACTAGTCTATACCACCTGTCTATACATAAATAACATATCATAACATCATAATCGACAGTCCCATCATAAAAATCCATAAGTGAAGCAGTCAATCATATAATTAACCGGATCACTTACATGCAAGTGTCCTCAAATAATAAGTCACATCATGTGCGTGCAAGAGTAGGATGTTACATACACCCCCTCTTGTTTTAAACTTCAAAATTTTCACAATATACAAGTGTAGAAATAAAATATATGACAATATATAAATGTCTAGCTATCAAACAAAATGGAAACTATTAACGCATATTATATGCATCCTCCCAGGTAGCCGAGTGCGGACTGTAATTTTCCCAATGGACCTCGACCTGATAAACTGTTCGATGTCATAGATGTCGAATGCAATGGTATAGAATGTGGATTGGCTCCACCGTGAGAACACCCTCTTTCGATACCTGCAAGGAACTCATGTCAATCACATGTGTAGGATCGCTAACATAATGTCTCAAGACCGATACATGAAAAACATCATGCATACACCTCAAAGAATCAGGAAAGGCTAGTCGATAGGCCACGGGCCCTTTCCTTTCCACAAATTCAAAAGGTCCCATGAACCTAGGAGAGAGTTTAGTACCCTTTCCAAACTTGATTGACCTCGTGTGCGGTTTCACCCACAAGAATACTTGATCGCCAACTTCATAACTACGGTCAGTACGATGCACATCAACATAATGCTTCTACTGATCTTGTGCTTCCTTGATCCTTTTTATTATGGTTTTCATTTTCTCTTCCATTTATTGGATCACTTCTAGTCCTACCAGGACCCTATCCTCAAGCTGATCCCAACTCAAAGGCGTCTGACACAGTCGCCCACAAATAAAATCGAATGGCGACATATTAATGGTGCTTTGATAATTATTGTTGTATGAAAATTATACCAGTGGTAAGAACTCTTCCCAACGCTTATGTTGGTCCATCACATACATACGCAACATATCCTCCAATATTTGGTTTGTTCTTTCTATCTTCTTGTCTGTATCCGGGTGATATGCGATACTAAATTTAAGTTGGGTTCCCAAGGCCTCTTGGAAACTAGTTCAAAAACATCCTGTAAACATCGATCCTTGATTGCATATGATCCTATTAGGAATGCCATGCAGTCTCACCATATCGTTGATACAAATATAGCTATATATTTCACCTGATACATCATACGCATAGGAATAAAATGTGCAGTCTTCGTTAGAGTGTCAAATACCATGAAAATTGAGTCGTTCCTCCTTGCCATCAACGGAAATCCAACAATGAAGTCCATTGAAATGACTTCCCATTTTGATTATGGAATAGTGTGTGGCTATAGTAATCCTATTGAATGTCTATGTTCATCCTTCAATTCCTGACATTCTAGACAACTCGCCATGTAGTTCACTATGTCCGCCTTCATTCCCTTCTAAAACAATAAGGTTTTAAGGTCTTCCCTCATCTTCATGACTCTTGGATGAGCCATGTACACTGCTCTATGAGCTTCATTTAAGATCAAACTTCTTAGTTCATCATTGGGCGATACATAAATCCGATTATTATATCCCATTAGTTCATCGTTGTCCACAGTTAAACCCTCAAATTTCAGTACCAACGTGGTGTTTTGTCCGATAAATTCCTTAACCTCTTTATACCAGTCATCGTCATGCTGTAAAGTTATAATATTTTCACGTAGATTCATATGAAGAGGTATCATGAAAAATATGTGTGGTCTTTGAATCAATGCATCAGCCACTCTGTTGATTGTTCCTTTTGATGTAGGTAATCTCGAAATCATACTCGTTAAGCAATTTCAACCAATGCCTTTGTCGCGCATTCAAGTCGCTTTGCGTAAAAATGTGTTGCAAGTCACAGTGGTTTGTTTTTAGTTCGAATTTTCGTCCAATCAGGTAGTGTCACCAAACTCTCAAGGCATACATGATGGATAACAACTCCAAATCATACATTGTGTAGTTCTCCACATGCTTTCTTAACTTTCTCGAGATGTAAGCGATCACTCGATTGTCTTGCATCAAGACTCTGCCTAATCCTTCCTTGCATGCATTTGTGCATACCAAGAATTCCTCGCCCATGTCAAGGACCTTTAGTATAGGTGTTAAACATTATTTTCATCACCCCTATGATCATTAATGATGTAAACCTATCCTTTGTCTTTAGAAGGATCAATGACCTTAATCCTTGAAGAAGAATGAAGATACCTTTTCCCAGGGAGATGAAATTATACTTTTCCTTTGTCAAAAACCTTAGAAAAATTGATCGTTGCACCTTGCCTAATGTTAAGGGTGTGACGATATAGGATCATCGCAGGTTTCACCATAGTGTCCTATGACATCATCGTAGTTTACTCAGTGCTAAGGGTCCGATGATTTTCGTACGAAGGAAAAAGAGGAATTTGTCGAATGTTCTAGAATAGAAGATTCGAGGGTTAGGTGGCCTCTGATCAATTTCAATCTGAGTCACATCCCCGATCTCTTGGGATCATCCTAATATCCTCACCATATCCTTTTCAGTCTATAAAAGGAGAGGAGTTCTCATGGGAAAGTTGGATTGCGTTGGCTAGCTTTTGGTGTGAGCTTGAGTAGTTTTTGTAGCTTTGGGCTTTGCTTTGTCAAGATAGATTGTTGGTCTCAGAATCCATGGAGAAAGAAGTGTGTGGGAAGCAAGGTACTGTTGGAAGGGACCTTACAACATCAAGTCATTGGTTGTATTCTCTTTTTCGTATTTATAATACAACAATATATTTCTTTCCCATAAAATTGTCTTTATTTTATTGTATGACTCCTTGATCACATACATAGGTTTTGTTCAGTATACATTGTTGATTTCACTTTGTTGGCCTGTGTTTTTTTACAGGTTAAACATTCCATAAGCCTTGTAAAGGAACGAGGACAAATGACATTTAAACTACATGTCATTTATCTCTTGTTAGTTAATATGCTTGATGATTAAAACTTAGGGGAAGTTTTATATTTTGTCGTGTTTTTTTCTAGTTTCGGGGTGCAACTAGGAAGATTAGTTTGTGTCTGCACTTACCGGTTTGCCTGATAACAAAATCGGTGGCCATACCAGGGATCAAATTGTTTTCATAGTTTGTCTTTCTTTCTTGATTTGATTTCTTGAGTTCTATTTTCCGAGTCACTGAAAGATCCAACTTGACTCTCTGACTGTTAAACTTCACTGGAAAAACCTTCTTACTTTCTTTTTTTTTCATTTTTCCTTTGACCGTCACACCCTTCTTTGAGGGACAGTGCGACAATCTAGGATCGATGCACACTGCCTTTAGACATAGTACGACGTCGTCAAAATGTACTATCCTCTGGCCTGCGACGATCTAGGATCATTGCACTGTGTTGGTTGGTAGCACGCGACGATTTTGTGAAATATTTTAGTTTTTGATGGTTTTCCTTGCCTAGATATGTGATGAGTGTTTGAGGTGATTTGTTAGGTCTGATTATAGTGTGCTTGAAAACTTTGAATCTATTTTTATCCATATTCGCTTTGTTTTAGCTTGTTTTCTTTTGAAAGATTTGATCTCTTTCTTTGAGTGTCTTTCAATTACAAGGCATTGTTTTTGTTTAGAATTGTTTAGTGAAAGAACACTTCATTTTCTGAATAGTTCGTGTTAAAAGAGAAAAATTATTTGGGTTTCTTTGTTTTATAGAGATTTGATATTGCTTTTATCTATCTTTCAAAAAAAATGAAATTAATTTCTTGCTTTGCATTATATTGTGGGAATCCTTGCATTCGAAGTAGAAATATTGGGGGGGGGGGGAAGAATCGTGTATTGGTGTATAGTCTCTTTAGATCATTTCTTAAAGTTCCTGATATGGATGAGTTTAATAAAATTTTGGGACATTGTGCATATGGGAATGATAAACGTTTTCTCCCTCGTAATATAACATTCATCGAAATGAAATATTTTCATTCTCATTTCTTTGCATTGTTTAGAGTCAGTCAAAACATTATTTAGTCCATGCCATTTTCCTCTTGAGTAAACAACAACCTTAAAATAAAGCGCTTATAAAAATTGATTAGATATTTTTATATTTTATGGTAGCAAACCTACATTAGGTTAGGTGTAAGGCTTTGGAATAGGTGTGAAAGATAACTTTTCAAAGCTATAGAAAAACATATAATCTTGTGATAGGGAGAGTCTAAATCCACTTGCTACATTTTTTCCTAGGAAGCCCTTATAACACAAGGGTCAATCACGAGGTCACATTAGGACTAGCAGAGTTACTCACCATGCTTTGTTTGTCTTAGTGTATAGATTATGTGTATTATTGGGGGTCACTTGAGAAGAAAATTATGTGGGGACCTTCTCAAGTTGATTTCGGGCTTATATACCCTACCTTTGTGTGTGGATCAAACTGTCAACTATTTCCCTAGGAATCATTGTCATAATTGGTAACTTTAGTGGTATATCTCTTTAGGGTCTTTACATCAGGTGACAGTGGAGGGGAAAGTCTTCATGGTACCTAGAATCGACGTTGGCCAAACTCACTCGGGCTCCTTGGAGGGTATACGCATGTTTATGTGTGGGATCTTGCACCAGGGTGTAAATCGTTTAAGCAGGTTGTCAACATAAATTTTCCACCCTCTCTATCTCAACCCCTTCTTACGTTGTTCTCGTGACGTTGGATTTCATCACCAACTAGTGCGTTCATTGTGAGAGGGTTTTGTTTGTTTGCTTGCTTCCTATATTTTTAGTGTGTGTTGTTTATTTTCCCTAGAAAAATCTAGGTTGTATCTGTGTTTAATGGCATCAGTTCCTGGAATGACCAATGAAGGAATCCCTTTTCCAGGGGAACCTTTTGTTTTTCCTTCTTACATAAATGTTGGTCCTCCTCACATCGCTACTTTGAGCTTTCTAGGTCTCACAATTAGATTACCAATATGGTTGTTTTCCACTCATGTAATATCAAATGTAGCTATTGCTTCGATTGTAAGCACTCCCCCCCAAGAACATCAACCTCATGTTGATCATTCGCCTTCTTCACCAGTAATATCTCCTTCACCTTCTCCACTTGCAAGGTATTCTTTTGTTTCATCTTCTTCAATGAGTGAAAGATCTGAAGCTAGTAACTCAGTGGATAAGAAGAAGAATAAAAGGAAGAATAAGAAGAATAAAAATAATAAATGGTCTAAACCTCCAACCACTATTGGACATGTTGGAAAACCACCAATTACTGATAATCATTCTGGGAGTGTTGATGATGCCAATATCACCCAAACAACCCGTAAGCCCAAGTACCCTGGCATGATTTGTAAGGGTATCCAACTTCTTAAGGATTTCCCTGGTCTATCCAAGGTTATAGAAGCATGGTCTACATGCCCTCTCTAACCCATGTCATCATCCTCTAAACAACATCCTTATGACCTCCCGTCAACTAGTCAGGATACCGTTGGGAAGAAGAAAAGTAGAGTCTAGTTCTTGTGTATGTTATGTGGAGGGAGTCATCAAACTCACCTTTTCCCTTGTATGGAAGAAGCCTCGAAATTATTGGATGACATGACTATTTCCCAACCTCAACTTCCATTTTCTTATTGCAAGCTTACTCTTGACCCACCCGTAGTTGATGGAATGATCAATCTGGTCCCTTCGTTGGTCATTCTGGTTGATCAGGGATTCAATATGGTCACGTCCTTAGTTGAACCAGTTGACAAATTGATCGATCTGATCCCATTGTCGGTCATTCCCACTCTTCTGATAGAGAGTGCAACCCAAGCAGTCAATCTGTTTCCACTTGTCAACCCCATTCTCCCCTTGGAGAACGAAACCCAAGTGGTCAATTTCGTCTCATCATCGGTCGATCCTACTCTCCCACTAGAGATTAAACCTGATACTGCTCATGTTTTTCTTGTTGGTACAGACACTACCGTGTTCGGGGGCATTCCTCCTTCTCCTGTCGAACCCCCTAAAATTAATAAGGCCATCCTTTTTTATTGGGGTGCACTAACCAGACCTCATCTTCCCTCTCACATTCCTTTCAAGATTACAATACAAGTTTGTGGTCGAGACGTTCCTTAGACGCTGGTAGAAGAAGGTGCGTCCATTAGTATTTTTTCCTCTATTGCTTGGAAAGCTTTGGGTTGTCCTCAACTTATGTCGGTTATGCAATATCTGTTGGATTTAAATAGAAGAACCAGTCAACCTTTAGGGACCCTTCCTCAGTTTCCCATAACTTTTGGAGGAAAAACTATCTTTATTGATGTTATGGTAGTCCAGGATCCCTTGGATTTCGATTTACACCTTGGGAGAGATTATGTCTATTCCATGAAAGCTATTGTGTCCACTCTTTTTCATGTGATATATTTCCCTCACGTTGGAAGAATTATGGCTATTGATCAAATTTCATTCATTGGTCCTGACTTGATTACCAACCCAATGACCTCCCTAGATGGTTTGTATATGCAGATAGTATCACCCCTGCCACAGGTCAATTATGTGGCGTCGTCTCCCATGCCTTCAACTACCGATGAAGATGTGGCTCTCACTGTAAGCTCATTATTTTATGAATTAGATCCAATAGTCGACATGGTGATCTCTTCGATAGGGATATTAGAGCCTGATATCCTTACCCCTATCACGAACCTCGACATGTGTTCCTTCTAGAGTGTGTTTCTTCCATCCAGTGAAGATCTCTTGAAAGCGATGACTGAGTTTTGTCCCTTGACATGGTTTCCTTCTGGAGCATTGTCCTCTTGGAATCCATGATCAAGAAGAGACTTTCGAGCATGGTTTTCTGATTTCAAGCTCATTAAAATATGAAACCATCTTTGAACATGATTTTTTGATTTCAAGTTTGTTAAAAAATGAAACCATCCATGAGGATAGTTTTTTTGTCTTTGTGGCAACCTTGTTAAAAAATGAAACAAAGGTTACGAGCATATTTCTTCTCCTGTGTCAATCCCGTTAAAAAATGAAACAGATGTCTGGGGATTGAACTTGGATTCTCAAGCATAGTTCTTCTCCTATGTCAAGATCGTTAAAAAATGAAACAACTTCCCCCTCTCTGTTTGAGTCAAGCCCTTCATCTAGTTTTTGAAGCTTCATTTCATCCACCTTTGCAGTTGGATGAAATAAAGTTTGGGGGGAAATTCTTACAGCCTCTGGAATTCATGTTGAATTTAAGCTGCTAGCTTCTTAAGATGGGGGCTAAGTACCAACCATCCATTGATTATGCATTGGGAACCCTCAAGCATAGTTTTATCTGGTTCAAGATTGTGTAAAAATGAAACCACCTACCTCAAGCATAGTTTCCTCTGGTTCATGCTTGTGTAAAAATGAAACCAAGTCCAAGCATAGTTTCCTCTGGTTCATTCTTGTGTAAAAATGAAACCAAGTCCAAGCACAGTTTTGTTCAGTTTTTAAGCTTCTGTAAAAATAAAATCTATCCCAAGAATAGTTTTGTTTTGTTTTAATCTTGCGTAAAAATGAAAACAATCCCGAGCATAGTCTTTGTTCTTTCTCATGCTCGTAAATACATGAGAATGTAACCGAGTAAACTTTTATCACTTTTTCAGAATCATAAAGGTTATACGAAAAATGAGCCCCTTGGAGTTCCCTTTAAGCTCTTTTTAGACCCTCTAAACATGAAACGATTTTCGAGCAATCTTGTTCTTTTCACGCTCATTAAATTATTTGAAGAAAACGTTTGGTGAGCGATATTTAATCTCTTTTTCAGTCTCGTCAGACTAATTTATGAAAAGAGACATTTTTGAGTTTTCTTTAAGTATTTTTCAGACTCTCTAAATATGAAAAACCACTGAGTTTACTTTCTTTGGACTCGTAAAAAAAAACATCAAAAGGCCCATATCGGACCGAAGAACTCCTTCCTAGGGTTCCTTAAATATACTCCGAAGGACTCATCCGAAGGATGAGCTTACAGTTCAAGAATATGTTATCCTCCTCAAGATTGTGTAAAAATAAATAGGTACTCACCAGAAATGGTGGGGGGGAAATTGAGAAACAAATGTATCTAAACATGTATTCTATGGAAAAGTCTCTTTTGAACATGACACCCTTTCAATCACTTTGTGTATAGGTTGGAAAACCTGCTTGTCTCTTGATCATACTCCTTTATAAGATTACAAGTTGGTTTGTGATCCCTATTGTTGAGTCAGTGTTTCCAAGACAGTTTTCATGTCATCAATATGTTCAAAGAGAAGTTCAACCTGGAAATCCTTCTATTGCGTCGAACATTTATGTAGTCCTTAAGCCTTATATTGCGTTGACAATCCCCAAGTTAGTCCTGAATCATTTGTTACTTTGATCTACTTCAAATATTTTTACCTGTTTCGTGTCATTGATGGGAAATACATTAAGACCCTCCTATGGTGAGTCTTTTCCTGTCGACTTCAGCTCATTATTCAGGAATTAGAATTAGAAACTAATTGGTACCTTGGAACTTGCATGCCTCAATGGCATGTTTCCTCGCTTTTGACAATGGGTTTTCATTATTGACTCATGATCGAAAGATTTCGTCGAGTGTTCAACTTCATCTCATTAATTTTCACCCATCGGATTGTACTAGTGTACCCTGGGAGTCATTAACATTAATGGCGATTTCCCTCCCACTTGTTAATGGTATTCACTAATGACTGGTAATCAAGTGGTTTCTACCATGTTCAACTTCAACACATGTATTTGCATGGTTAGATTCGTACTATAGAGTGATTGATATGAAGACCCTGGATCTTTTCTAAAAGATTCAGGTTGCGTTGGAGTATATTCATATTATATTGTTGCATAGATCCATAGTGTATGTCTCGTGTCTATGTTGAAATTCGAGTCTCTAACACATAGATACACAATGTATTTTTGGTGGCTATGTTTATATTTGAGTCATAATGGCATGGATCCACAGTGTATGTTTGATGGCCATGACCTGTATTACCTGAAATGGATATTTTCATGTCGGAATTTATGTTTTGATTCATTTTTATTCTGAGTATGGGAATTCTTACCTCAGTGATGATATATTATTTCCTTGTTTGTTGGCAAGTTTCTGACCGATGTGTTCCTTGTTCCCAACATATACTCGACAAAGTATTTCAGCTATCACATTGTTATAACTTCATACTTTGGGGGGCTCATTGTTACACATTATTTTTATCACCCCTATGACCATTAATGATGTAAACCTATGCTTTGTCTTTAGAAGGATGAATGGCCTTAATCCTTCAATAAGAATGAAGATACTTTTTCCTAGAGAGATGAAATTATACTTTTCCTTTGTCAAAAACCTTAGAAAAAGGGATTGTCATACCTTTATTAGTGTTAAGGGTGTGATGATCTAAGATCATCACAGGATGCACCATAGTGGCCTACGACGTCGTCACAGTTTTCTCAGTGTTAAGGGTGTGACGATTTTCATACAAATGAAAAAGAGGAATTTATCGAAAGTTCTGGAATAGAATCTTTGAGGGTGAGGTGGCCTCCGATTGGTTTGGATATGAGTCGCATCCTTGATATATTGGTATCATCCTAAACTCCTCACCCTATCCTTTTTAGTCTATAAAAGGAGATTAGTTCTCGTGGGGAAAGTTGGATTGAGTTGGCTATCATTTGGTGTGAGCTTGAGTAATTGTTGTAGCTTTGGGATTTGCTTTGTCAAGATAGATTGTTGGTCTCAGAATTCATGTAACAAGAAGTGTGTGGGAAGGAAGGAATTGTTGGAAGGTACCTTACAACATCAATGCATTGGTTTTATTTTCTTTTTCGTATTTATAATACAACAATATATTTCTTTCCCATAAAATTGTCATTGCTTTATTGTATGACTCCTTGATCACATACATAGGTTTTGTTGAGTATACGTTGTTGCTTTCACTTCATTGGATTTTATTTTTTTATAGTTTCAACATGCCATAAGCCTTGGAATGGAGCGAGGATGACACTAGTGAGGACAAACAACATTTAAATGGTATGTCATTTATCTCTTTTTAGTTCGTATGCTTGATGATTAAAACTTAAGGGAAGTTTTATATTCTGTCTGTTTTGTTATAGTTTGGGGGTGAAGCTAGGGGGATTAGTTTGTGTCCACACTTAACGATTTTCCCAATAGTAATTGAAACTATTGTCAATAGCTCCCTGATCCTTTGAAATTCTTCCGTGCATTTCTCGGTCCATACAAACTTCTTGTTTTTCTTCTACAATTTTGTAATCAGATTTGCTATCTTTGAAAAACCCTCGATGAACCATCTATAATATCTCACTAAACCCATGAAGCTATGCACTTCTGGGACATTCGTCGACACAAGACATTCTATAATCGTCTCTACCTTCATTGGATCCACAACGATACCTTCGCTAGAGATGACATGCCCTAAATAATTAATCTTTGATTAATAAAACGAGCATTTTGACAATTTCCCAAACATTGTATTCTCTCGTAGACACTATAGTACCAAGAAAAAATGTCCTTCATGTTTTTCCATCATCCGAGAATATATCAAAATATCTTCAATGAGTACTTGAACAAACTTGTCCAAGTATTCATGAAACACCCCATTAATCAAGCTCATGAATACCCCTGGGCATTTGTAAGTCCAAACGATAAAAATGTAAACTCATAATGACCAAAACTCATCTTGAAAGGGGTCTTAGGAATGTATTCCTCCTTGATCTGTAACTGGTGATACCCTTATCTCAATTTGATCTTCAAAAACATTGTCGCGCCCTTCATTTGATCAAACATATTGTCAATTATTGGAAAAGGATATTGTTTCTTGACTGTTGCCTTGTTCAGTTGACGGTATTCAATGCAGAGTCTACATGACCCATCCTTCTTTCATATGAAAATAATGAGCGCACCCCATGGTGACACACTTGGAAATATAAGTCCTAGATCCAACAACTCCTTCAATTGCATTTTGAAATCTTGTAACTCAGGGGTCGACATCCGATAAGGAGTTCTTGCTATCGGTTAAGTCCCAGGTTTTAGGTCGACGTTAAATTCCAATTCCCTCACTGATGGAAACCCTGTTAACTCCTATGGGAAGACATCCGTAAATTCTCTTACTACCATAAGGTTTTCCAGTCCTTCTACCATGCCCTTTTAATTGAATGCAAGGATCATGTATAGCTTGCATCCCTTGCGCATGCTCTTCCGTAGCTTTAGGGAAGAGATTAACCTTAGGGAAACCCCTTAGTTTCTTCCTACAATCACATGTCTCTATATTCCCTCATCATCAACTAAACTCAACCATTTTGTCTTACATTTGAGTATCATCTCATGTGATTACAACCAGTCCATATCGATCACGATGTCATAAGATCCTAATATTGTGACGTACAGGTTTTCTTTGTGACAAGATATCCTAGGTTAAGGCTACAACCCATAACCTTTCCTCCAACCTTCTACTTTCCTTCCGAAGCCATTTCCCCATAGCTAAACTCATCCTGTTCGAATCCCTTTACCTTAATTATTTTTAGTGCTTCACTAGAAATAAATCTCTTTGTATCACCTGGATCTATCAAAATACTAAATGTATGGTCAACGATGGTACCTAACATCTGGAGCAAAGTAGACTAGTGCTCGACCTAACGATTATTCATCACTGCATGAATCTGATGGGCCTTTCCCAAATCTCCTATGGTAGTGTTTCTGGCTGACCTAGCTACGCTAGCCCTCTCAACTGAACAGTCTTGCTGGTAATGTGGCTCTCCACATGTCCAACATTCAGTCTTCGGCCTAGTACTCCTGGTACCTAAAGTAGAAGTTGACGACCCACCAGCCTCAAACCTTGGTATGTTCTATTGAACAGGCCTTAACTGTTGTTGTTGCAGACATCACTGCAAATGGTAGTGATTTCCTCTGTAGGGAGTCTGATGTTGAGGATTTGATCTCCGTGGCGTAGTTAATTTTGATCCTCTCAGAGTGCCTCCATACCTTGGTGGATGTCTAATTGTTGTCTGATGTTGTTGTGCACAATATGTCACCTGTACCATTGGTATCGCCATAGTCCTTCTTTAACCTCTGCTGATGATCTCCTCCTCAGCTATGAGGGCCTTCTGGACAACATTGTGCAACTTTCTAGGCATTAAAATCCTCAATTTCTCATAGATGATGACATTAAGGTCGAATATGAACTTATTTACCTTAATCTTCTTGGTGTTCAGATGCAGGAGCATATCGAAGCAACTCCATGAAATATGCCTCGTACTCAGGCAAGGTATGACCTCCATGTCACAAGGTGTTGAACTCGTTGAGATGATTATCAATGAATTCCTCCGACAAATACCTCTCCCTGAACCACTCCTCAAATATTTCCCATGACATGTCTTCGAAGACCATGTTCATTTGTGGCAGGAGCATCTTCCACAATATTAGAGCGCTCCCCTTCAGTTGAAATACCGCCATAATGACCTTCATGTTGGAGGTATAGTCGGGAAGTGAAAATAGCATCGCCATATTCTCCAACCTTTTCTCGGTGGCTGCACCGTCCATGGCACCTAAGAACTTGGGAAACTTGATCTTCTCAAGTTCTCGGTGAATTCTACTAGTACCGGCTGGGGCGCACGGTGGACCCTCAAGGGGTACTGACACCCTGGCCTCATATCTATCGAAACAACTAATCAGGGCCTATGAAGTCCTCTCAAAGGACCTCCTCAACCCAACCACATCCCCCACAACTATATGTTCCTGTCTGATGACATGTTCTTCTCCTTAGGGGATAGAACCCTCTGGCATGGATGCTATTGGAGGCATCATGCCTCCTCCCCTAGCACCATGTCATCTGCTTCTATAGCGTCCTCTAACCATGATCACCTTCATGAATACAAATCAATTTAATTAGCGACAATTTATAATCAAGTTTCTATTTAGTGGAAGACATAATGATCACAAGTTGTGGGTCAAACCTTCTCTGATACCATATGTAAAAAACCCGACCATTACGACACAAAAATGACATACAACATGTAATTTGTTTTTTAAAATATTAGGAAAATAATTTCAACAATAAAATCATAGCAACACAACTCGACAACATCAAAATGAATGAATTTCACTCAACATGTCATCGTAATCAATCACATTGCAACTGACACATCCACAATTATCATAAATGAATGATGACACAAAGTAACAACATCACCCGCTACTCATCACTGATATAAATAACAATGCAATCAATGCACCAATAAAGGATACGACGCATAAACATAAAATACATAGCATATTAGCATATCAAGCTTGGAGAAAATTAAGACAACATGCATAAAATAAATATTGTAAAATGATTACCCGCCCATCCTACCCTTCAAGTTTAGGACCTCCAGGAGACATAAGAAACACTCAATCCCAGGTTCCCATCGATTTTGACCATTTAAGGTCTCAGGGATGGCGACTGTTATGAGGAACAAGGAGGTGTCTACATACCACCCTTCACAATCAAGTCCAAACCAACTAAGCTAAACAACATCATCAACGATCATCCAGGTGCAAAGGCATTTTAATAAACCAACACATGTAACATAAAATTCCATGGTGCAAGAGAACTAAAATACTAAATCCATCTAGTGACAACATAAGCCGAGGCACAACAATATACTTATTTAAATGTTTAGGTGCAAACAAGAATCTACTTAACTTTCAGGTGTGCAATTAAATCAGTCATCAAATTACAATAATCAACATCATTATCAAGGTAATGCATATGATCCATTTTCCATATTAATGTATTCACTTTTTGATCATTGCACACAAATAATCCGATCATAAGGAAATCACACTGCAACATGGTGACAAGCGCATTAGTAAACTAAGTCATAAATATTTATGTGTCAACTTAGATCATAGCACAAGCAACCTAACACCTATTCATCAACATCCTCCAATGCGCAAGATAAACAAATTACACACCATCATACATGACATAAAATCTATTGCGCAAGAAGTCCAAAAATCTTTGACCATCATACAATGTATGGAATCCATAAACGAAAAAAATCTAATAACAATCAAGCGAATTCAACGATGCAAGGTAAATACATTCATTACATTTTATCATGAAAGGGTCTAATATCTAGCCATCAAAAAATTCCATGAGCACAAGAAGTAAATAACCAACAACCAATAATTGCATACTACTCATTGCACGCAAGAAGAAAATCTAAACATTATACAATACCTCCTTCAATACCTTCGATTTTCATACGCGCAATAATAAACTAAGTTTAAAACCATCATTCAAGAAAAAACTAAATAAACTAAATAAATAAACGTCTAAAACCATAATTCAAGACATTAAATTCATGTGTGCAAGAAATAAACTAAATCTAAGAGAACATTCATCCATGTCATTTATTGCATAAGAGTACCCAAGCCTTTTTATTCCAAGGTGCAAAGGAAATCTAATCTTGTAATTGATCTTATTTTTCAATGATTACAAGGTGCTAAGGAAATATAAACATCTTTAACTATCATTATGACATACAATCCATTTGCACAAGAGAATCAAGTGCCTTTCTTAACCACTCCTCTATAAAAATTTACTAAAACAACATTAATAATGACCCTTCATCATAAACAGTTAATAGAATCTGACATTTAAGAATGGACATTATTATAAACATTTAAAAATAATCGAACATTAATAACACTTATACAACATTAATAATAACCATTCATCATAATAGTTAATTAAGTAGACATTAATGATGAACATTATTATTAGCATTAATATTAACATTAATAAATGCTTATGAAGCCATTAAAATAACCATTCATTTAAATATTTAATAAAAGGCAACATTTAAAGCTGAGCATTTATTACAAGCTTACATTAATGATGAAAATTTTTAAGCTTTCATAATAACATTAATAAAGCAAGGAAATACACAACAAAAATTCAAAGGCAACATGCCCTTATCCTGGGGGCTTTTTTCTCACACGCAGAGTCTGTTCACATAAAAAATAAACAAGGAAAGACACATAAAAAACACAGAGGCAACATACCCCTATGTTGTTTTTATTTATCGCATGCAGAGTTTAATCACATTCAAATAATTAAGAAAGGACACAACAAAAACGTAGAGGCAACATGTCCCTATGTTGAGCGGTTTTCTTGCTCACACACAGAGTTTATTCATATTAATAAAAAAAGAAAAGACACAGAAAAAACACTAAGGCTACATGCCCCTATGATGGGCATTTGTTTGCTCACATGCATATTTTTTTTCACATCAAATTTACAAGGAAGGACACAACAAAAATGCAGAGGCAACATGCCCCTATGTTGGGTGTTTTCCTTGCTCACATGCAAATTTTAATCACATCAAAATAAACAAGGAATACACAACAAAAAAATATAGGAGACATGCCCCTATGTTGGGCATTTTTCTTGCTCACATGCAAAGTTTAATCACATCAAAATAAACAAGGAAGACACATCAAAAAAATAGAGGTGACATGCCCCTATGTTGGGCATTTTTCTTTCTCACACGCAAAGTTTAATAAAATCAAAATAAAAAAGGAAGACATAGAAAAAACACAGAGGAGACATGCCCCTATGATAGGAATTTTTCTTTCTCCAATGCAAAGTTCAATCACATCAAAATAAACAAGGAAGACACAACAAAAACGCAGAGGAGACATGCCCCTATGTTGGGCGGTATTCTTGCTCACATGCAAAGTTTAATCACATCAAAATAAACAAGGAAGACACATAAAAAACGCATAGGATACATGCCCCTATGTTGGGCATTTTTATTTCTCACACGCAAAGTTTAATCAAATCAATATAAACAAGGAAGACACAGGAAAAACATAGAGGAGACATGCCCCTATGCTGGGCATTTTTCTTTCTCACACGCAGAGTTTATTCACATTAATAAAACAAGTAAAGACATAGAAAAACTAAGGGAGGACTATGCTCAACCATATCAGACAACCATTACAAATCCATCAACAATAAATCTATGTTCACTTTTAACTAATTTACAACTGCAACTAAAAAAAATGTGTACCGTATCCAAGCTGATGACTTGCTGATGTTCTTCGGCTTCTCTTATCCACATTTTTGGTTATCAAGATGATATTATGATCATGTCATGATAATGGAAGATCAAACTCTTCATTAAGAACATTTCTATGAGAAAGGTTACACTTGTCAGCTTCCAGAAATCATATTTTAAAAGATAGTTCGTAGGCTGCATATATATTCTCCTACGAGAATCCTTAATTCCCACAGGCTGAATTCAGCTTGACTGCGAACCTCTCACACTATGCTCAAGGCCAGGGTGTGAACTTGTTTTTAAAGAAGGAAAATGAATAAGTTCTCGATCCTTCTAGAAGGAATCTTCTAGAAGGATGAGTTGGAGTTCGAATGGTTGGCAAAATACTAGCTTTCCAGATATCTTGGGATTATTCCCTATCCAAGTAACTAATCAATCTTCTCCTATATATTGAGGGGATTGCTCATGGAAATGGTTAGAATTTAGAAGAATAATAAAGCTAGAAATATATTGATTGGAGAACTTGTGCAAGACTGTATGAAGGATTGAAGCTACAGCAGCAAGAGACAACAGCAAGGTCATCATATGTGTTTCAACTTCTTCATGCTTGAGCAAGTGTGTGTGTCAAAGCTAAGAGCCATCGAAAGGAGATATACGACATCAAGGCTCAGGTTGTATATTTCTCTTTCAGTTAATGCAATACATGAATATGTCCCTTTCCCATAATGATGATGTCATCTTATTACATGATTCCTTGATCACATGTATAGACTAGGTATTGAATAGATTAATGCCTTTGCTGTGATTGGTTTGTGTTGTTGTGATTGGAACGACGCAAGAGCATCGGAGTAGAGTGAGGAACAACAGAGATTAAAGGAGAGCGTTCATAAGGTATGTACACCATCCATTTCTCTTAGTTCATTCAATAGCTAGATCTAGGGAAAGAGTAGTATTCTATCACGTTTTGTTCCAGATCCAGGTGGATCTGGGGAGATTGGTTTGCGTCAGCACTCACGAATTTATCCATAAACAAAATTGGCGACTCAGCTGGGGAACTTAGCCCTTTGTCTTTTGGTTTCTTGAACTTTTTGTGGCCATTTTCTCTTGTTTCTTTTTTCTCCTGATTTGTAAACTTCTGAGTCCTCAGGATACCGTGAGAGACCTTCTGGGTTAAAGAACCAGTTTGGATTTTGCTTGATTTTTCAAAATTTTCTTTACTTTCAGGGATTCCCGCACTGTGCTAATTATCAGCCTGTGAGAACCTTTATATTTCACAGCTTGAGTATATACTCCAGTGCGAACTGTTCACAGTGTGCACTTAACTGGCCTGCGAGAATTTGAGTTTCCCGCACTGTGTCCAAGGCTTGCCTGCGGGCAGATTTTGAAAATTTTTGGAAATCAAGTTTTGACTTTTGCAATAGCTCAGTAAGGTTGATTTAAGTCTTTTTGACATTTTATCTCACTGGTTTACATATCTTTTGCTTCATTTGCTTGCTGGATCTGATCTAGATTTTTTAAGCTTGTTCTTGCTTTGGTCACTTGACTTTCATCCTTTAGCCCTTATTGGCATTTTTCTTCTCTCTGATTACTGGAGTTGAATGTGTTGTGTTGGTTAAATATCAGTGATTGATTGAAAGTTAAGAGTTTGGTGTTTCTTAGTCGATTGATGTTTCAAAAGGACAATTTTTATTTGTATTAAGAAACTCCTTGGTTTGCTTTGTGTTCTTACTATCATTGAAAGTTTTGGTTGGGTTGTCATTGATTGTTTGGTATTGATGATTTGATTTTCTTTTCTCTGTTATCAGAGTTCTTCTTGGAAAGTGAATCATTTGTTTTCTTTCAAGTTTTGTTTTTTGCTTTTGTTGCAAACATCGAAAATCAAAAGTGTACAATTTTAGAGCATTGAAGTTTTGAAAAAGACATTTAGAAACGATTTATTGATGCATGATTATTTATTTTGGTCTTTAAAAGGAAATTGAGAATTTCATATGCATTGTGGTGATTGCGTTTGATTTGGAAATCGTCTTCTCTCTTCCATAACTAGGATTCATCGAATGAAACGATTATATTTCATCATATCCTTGCATGCTTTGGGTCAGAGTCACACATCATGAGTTTCACTTATGTTGCCTGTGAGTAAACAACAGCCATTAAAAACTTTGCGTAATATTAAAATTGATCTAGTAACTCTTTCTAGGGCTCTTTTACACCAACATATAGCTAGGCTAGTGCTTTGGAGTAGGAAGAAAGACACACTCTCCAAAGCTCAAAAACACACAATAGTATCTTGAGAATAGGGA
>JASDQU010736825.1:13127-34044 GCA_032191745.1 Picea mariana | reverse complement strand
GAACTGTATCAAGTTTGGCTACAGGGGCATATGTTTCCCCATAGTCAATTCCATGTTGCTGCACATACCCTTTTGCAACTAATCTGGCCTTGTGCTTCTGAAATTCTCCTTTTTCATTGAACTTGGATCTGTACACCCATTTTACACCTATGCTTTTCTTTCCTTCAGGGAGATCGACAAGATCCCAAGTGTCATTTTTCTCAATGACTTCAATCTCTTCATCCATAGCATTTATCCATGCTTCTTCTTTGGCTGCTTCTTCATATGTTTCTGGTTGATATGTTATGAATGCATAAAGTGCATCCAAATCTAATGGCTGAGTATGCTCATACAAATCACGGAGACTTCTTGTCTTTTGCCTTTGCATGGAGGCAATGGTTTGATCTGAATCACTAGTCGGATCTTGTGCTGCTAGTTTTCTTGGCACAGAATCTGGAGTACTTGATGAAATTTGTTGTTCTTCTATCACTGGTTCATTTGTATCAGCTAATGGAACAAATTTGCTTGTGACCTTGTCATCCCAAGCTCTGTCTTCTTGGAACTTGACATCTCTGCTAATAATAAACTTCTCTGTGATTGGGTTATACAGTCGATATGCTTTTGACTGTTCACTGTACCCAAGAAAAATGAATTTCTCACTTTTATTATCCAACTTTTTCAGAAGATCATCAGGAACATGGGCGTATGCAACACACCCAAAAACACGGAAATAAGATATATCCGGTTTCTTACCAATCCATGCCTCAATTGGACTTTGATCTTTTAGACTCTTTGTAGGTGCACGATTCAGAATATGCACAGAGCATGCAATAGCTTCTCCCCAATATTTGTTTGGAAGATTCTTACCATTCAACATACTCCTTGCCATGTTTAACATAGTGTAGTTTTTCCGCTCTGCGACTCCGTTCTGCTGCGGAGTGTATCTACAAGTAAACTGCCTCCGAATTCCTTGTTCTTTGCAATACTGAGTGAATGACTTTGAGTCATACTCGCCTCCACCATCTGATCTCAGCACTTTCACATAGTGCCCACTTTGCTTCTCTGTCATGGCCTTAAATTCTTTGAACCTGGAAAATGTCTCATATTTGCTTCGAATGAAGTAAACCCAAGTCATTATGCTGTAATCATCAATGAATGTTAGCACATAAAAACTTCCTCCTATCGACTCTGTTTGCATGGGTCCGATAGGAGATTTAGCTCTAAAGGTAGCAGTAGAAGGAAAAACTTCTCTGTGATGCTTTCCTAAAACACAACTTTCACATACTTGGTGCTGGACTTCTAATTCAGGGAGACCAATGACCATAGATTTCTTTGACAGTTGAATGAGATAATCAAAAGACAAATGACCATATCGTTGATGCCACAACGATGACTCATCGGGTTTCATAACAGAATAAGACTCAAGGGTTTTGGCATTTTTCAGAATGATAGGATACATGCGCTTCGAGGTCATTTTGATCTTAGCTATGACTCGATTACTGGGAGGCTTATCATGTATGGTGCAGACAATCCCTTTAAACACTACATCATAACCATGCTGAGAGAGATGACCTACACTAATCAAATTATGCTTAAGACCTTAGACATAATACACCTCTCAGATGCATTTCTTTTCATTATTCTTAGAGAGTACAGAAATGGTACCTATTCCTTGAACATTCACCAAACGATCATCCCCCAACTTTACTTTATTTTTGACAGTACTATCAAAAGACGAAAATAGGTATTTGTTACCTGTCATATGATTGTTGCAACCGCTATCGAGCATCCACACATCTGAATCGGTTGGTTCTGTAGTCGCATGGCAGGAGTAAAACATGGTTTCTTGCACTTTCTCTTCCTCTGCAACATGTGCAGTTCCATGCTCTCGATTCGTAGGTCTTTTATAACATTCAGACTTGTAGTGTCCAAAATTCTTATAGTAATGGCACTGAATTTCTGATTTGTCAACCCATTCCTGAGTGCGACCTCTACCTCGACCTCTATCATAGGAAGATCTTGCATGCGACTGATCTGGGTCTGCATGCGAAGCATTTTGCGGCTAGAATCTGCCTCGCCAACCTCTTCCTCGTCCTCTGCTTCTTCCACCACGGCCTCGACCTTTGCTTATGGTGGCTTGCGTTTGGAAAGCTGATTCCAAAGAAGTGTTTTCTCTCTGCAATCTCGCCTCATGTGATAAAAGAGAGCCCAGTAGTTGATTTATGCTAAACGTAGTCAGATCCTTCGATTCCTCGATTGCAACAACAACCATATTAAATTTTCAGGAAGGCTTCGCAATACCTTCTCCACAATTTTCTGATCGGGAATGTCTTCACCTTGACTTCGGATTTGATGGACGAGGTGCTTTACACTCGTCATAAACTGGTCGACTGTCTCTGTATCTTTCATAGACATTGTTTCAAAGTTCCGTCGCAAAGTTTGCAACTTGACGGTCTTCACTTTCTCGGTTCCTTGATAGATATTCATGAGAGTATCCCATGCTCCTTTGGCAGTGCTCTCGCCTTCAATTTTCGGAAAGATGGACTCATCCACCCCTTGAAAGATAAGCCATAAGGCTTTTGCATTTTTCTTTACCACTTCTGTGTAAGTGCGTCTCACATCCCGATCCAATGCATCTCGATCTTCAGCTTTCAGCAAGGTAACTCCATCTTCGACAATCTCTAAGCATTCATGACAGCTCAGAAAAACTTTCATCTTGGCTACCCAAGTGCTATGATTCGACCTGTTCAAAACAGGTGCTTGCATGAGAGCCTGGGTGCTCATGCTGGCCATTTTCTGCGCAAAAAATTATATACCGGCGACAAAAAAAATTGCACAGAAAAAAAACAGTTTGCAATTCTTACAGAGCTTGCTGAAAAATGTTTTGCAATTCGGCAAGCTGGACTGAGGCTGGATCTGCGGCCTGCTATGATACCATGAAAACGGACCTGCAAAACAGAAAATGAAGTGTAGGACAGAACGAAAACATATCTGCAATAATAGAAAACAAATTTGTAGAACAGAATGCAAAAACACCACACAGATCTCTTTATTTGAATTGATATTTAAAGGAATTACATGCAGGAAATGCTTCGTAAATAACGAAGCGACTAACAACCTAACTCAGTGATGAAAACAAGAAACTAAACGATTTGCAGTTAACTAAACAATCGCAGAGCTAATCGCTCAACTTATTCGTCTATATTATAAAGATCATGTCAAACCAAAGATCATGTCAAACCCTAATACTAATTTCTGTCTATATTATAAAACTTCAAATTATTTATAAATCGCTTCTCATAAGCGGAGATCTCAAGCTAAGTTTCCTAGAGTATTTGGTTCTCTGTGATCTGTAGTTCCTACAATATAGTTTGCATTGATTGTATTAGACAGATTTTAGCTTTTAACATTTCCAAAAGGTCACCATGTACATCAACCTCTGAACATTGGCCGGGATTTTGTTATTCAGTTACATTTAAAAATTGTGTGTTGTTATGTTTTCGTTTTGTATATAGTTGATGCGTTTGGTTGCAAAATAATGCTGGTGTTCCCAATGTTCATGGTTGATTTTTCTGTCAATAGTCTATTGATTCTTACCTTCTTTTTTTTTAAATATCCAGTCCCGATACCAATAAGAATAAAAACTGAACTAGTTATGATTTTTATTTGTATTCAACAATTATAATATTTATTTGATGTTAACAACTGTTGAAATTTCAATTCGAGTCCGAATTTAGAAGGCTCTTAATATCAGGAAGGAAAAAAAATCACTCTAATTTCGGAATTTTTTGGACTTAAAAACAGATTGTAATAAAACACCTATTTATCTCAAGCGAACCTTATTACGCTGAATCTGTTATGTGAGTCCGCCATGAGTCCAAACATTCCTTTTTTTCCTTCCCTTTTCGAGAGCTTGTCGAAATTATAGGAATTGTTCTTCAGGCCATTATTATTTGCTTAGATTATGTTATCTAACGTGTATTTATTTATAGTAAGACTTCTCAGCATTGTCAGTCCCACTGCATTCGCAAGTAATACCTTGAACATCTTTATCCGTTTGAAACTACCTTCAGTTTGGATTTCAAACCTCTCAATGACACGGTCGAGTAGGCTCATCAAAGCCAAGCATGGGCTCGTCTCTCAAGGTAAAAACACACCAATAACTTGACTTGAAATAATTCAGTTAGAGTTGGAGGCGAACGAGCTTATACTGAACATATTCAACAGTAAGTGCGGAAGATTGAATTGTGGTGCCCATCAGCACTTGGGCGGATTTTGAAATAATTCAGTTATAGTTGGAAGCGAACTAGCTTATACTTAGCATTTCAACAGTGAGTGCGGCGGATTGAATTATTGTGCCCACTGGCACTTAGGGCTGATTTTGTCATTGACAGAATAAACTATGGTGTTCATCGGCACTTGGGCCGATTTCATCATCAACAATTTTGGGTCAATTCGTCATCTACGGTTTTACTTTGCAACTTGTCCGCGAATTGCGCTGATCAACTAATCGCGCAGATTAACTAATCGGCGTTTTTTTTCTAAATTTCTCATCTGCGACTTGGACTGATAGTTCTCCCATCGAACCATCTGTACATGATGACCATCAACTTTGTCATAGGCGATTTCCTCCGATTCCTCATCGACTATTTTGAAATTGTGCCCATTGGCACTTCGGCCCATTTGCCCGATCGACCAATCGCCTTCGATACTTTTCTAATTTTGTTCTTCGACGGTTCAATCTTTTTGTTCGTGGGCAGTTTGGGCAGATTCACCCATCCGCCCTTAGTATTTCTGTTAGATTCGGCAAAATCCCCATCAATTAATTTCCATTGTACCAATTTCCAAATCCGAACCTGATATATGTCAGAAGATTAATCACTCCACCGCCCACAAGAAGACTTATCTCAGCGGATCGAAATTTTGAAGAGTTACCACTAGTCATACTGTCACATAGTTTCATTTTTGGGTCATCAAATATCAAATGGAAAATGAACCATTAATGTTCTGTTCTGAAAAACCAAATTCGATATATATATATATATATATATATATATATATATATATAATTTTTCTCTTATAGACATAGAGAAAAAATTGATCATGAAATTTTGAGAGCATTAACATGGAATTTATATTACGTTCTTGTTTGAATTTGAGTTTGTAAACTCGTGATAATGTTCATATTTATTACAGAGTATATATTTTGTTGTAGCATACATATTTTGTTTTCTATTTGAAAAATTTATTTAAATTCTTATGTTGTGTAATGTTTTTGCATTAGCCGATGTTAAGTTTTTGGTACAGAAGTACATGGTTGATTTATTGTTGCAGGGAATGATTCATTGAAGTTATTTTGCTGCTGCAATCTGAGTTTTAGTTTGCTGCTGTAATTCCCCTATTATGCTATAACTCTGTTTTGTTTTAATAGTCTTTTAATCTCTGTTGAAACACCTGTTGAAAAAGTTTTTGTAGAACGTAGTATCAATCTTTGTTTATGATGCAGGGGTAGTTCACTTAAGTTTTTGTTGTAATAGATCTTTATTGTTTGTTGAAACACATGCTAAAACAATTGTTGAAACAATGGTTGTAGTTTATTGGTGTTGTTACACAGTGTGGAAAATTTTGTAGTAATTGTTTATTGTTTTCTGAAGCACTTCCCTCCATCCTTCATTGTGGTATCAAAGCTAATAATATTTCTAGTTCCTCATTGTAACTTAATATAGTGATTTGGAATTTGATTTGAAATGACTACAAACAGTGGCTTAGATTAGCCACAGATTTTTGTTTTGACTAAAATGAATTATGATTCTTGGTTTATCAGAATGAAAACAATTTTGTTGAAGGAGAACAGAAAGAAAGACAACAAAGCTCTTGGTCTTATTCAATAAGGCCTAACTGAAATCATATTTCCGAAGGTGTCAAGTGTAGTGTCTTGAAAGCAATCTTGGGACACTCTTGAAACTAACTATCAAGGTGTATCCAAGGTGAAGACTATCAAGGTTCATAATTTGAGAAGGGACTTTGAGAATATGAAGATGAAGGACAGTGAGTGAGTTGATAGTTTCACGACTGAAGTCATGAATGTTGTGAATCAACTAAGGAAGTATGGTGAAGACCTCTCAGAAAAGAGAGTAATTGAGAAAGTTCTTAGATCTTTGCTAAAGAAATTTGAATTCGCAGTTGTACCCATAGAAGAATTTAAAGATATTAGTCTAATGCATATTGATGAATTAATGGGTTCTTTGATTTCTCATGAATCCATGATGTGTAAATATGATAATCCATTAGAGAATGACCTCAAATCCCAACTGCATGTTACTAGAAGCAGAGGAAGAGGTAGGTCTAGTAGCAGAGGAAGAGGAGGTCGAACTACTAATTGAAGAGACAACAAAAATGATTCAAAATCCGAGGAGAAAACTTAGCAAAATCATCCTAGTTTAAGGGGGAGTAGCAGTAGATCCTGACAGCAAGGAAAGTAGAGGTATGATAAATCTAAGGTACAATGTTATTATTGTAAGAATTTTGGACATTATGCTAACAAGTGTTGGAAGAAGCAAGTAGATGTTGGAAAGAAGTCTGCATAGAGGAGTGAGAGGATGACCAGAAACCTGTCTTTCTGACTTGTAATGTCACCCAGGAAAGTTCAAATGATGTTTGGTTTTTGGAAAGTGGATGTAGCAATCACAAGACTGGAAATAAAGTCTTGTTTTCTAGTTTAGATACCAATATTCAGTCTAAAGAAAAGTTGCGTAATGATAGTAAGGTAAGAGTTAATGGTAAAGGTGTGATTCATGTTTATAGTAAGAATGTGAAAGAAAAACAATAGATGATGTTTATTATGTACCTGGTATGAAATATAATCTGATAAGTGTTGGAAAACTGATAGAGAAAAGGTACATAGTGTTCTTCAAGAACAAGGTATGTATAGTTTATGATATTTATCGAAGTAAACAGTTGATTGCTAGAGTACATGTGACAAAGAATAGAATGTTTCCTCTTATTCTGAGAAACAATCTGACTGACTCTTTGAATGTTTATAAAGCTAAAGGTTTGGATGAGTCATGGTTATGGCATATGAGATATGGCCATTTACATTTTGGAGGTCTATATTTGTTGCAGAAGAGGCAAATGGTGAAGGGGTTGCCCACTATTCAACATCCTATACGCTCAAGTGAGAGTTGCATACTTGCAAAGCATCACAGGGATAAGTTTATTTCGGGAGTTTTGTATAGGGCTAAAGCTCCATTGGAACTTGTTCAAAAAGACTTATGTGGATCGATGCAAACACCTTCATTGAGTCGTAATGTATATTTTATGACTTTTATTGATGATTTTAGTTGAAAAATTTGGGTTTATTTGCTAAAGTAGAAGTCTGAAGCTTTTGATATATTTAAGAGGTTTAAAGTTCTCGTTGAAAATGAGAGTGACAAATATATTAAATTCTTGAGATCAGATAGAGGAAGTGAGTATATGCTATCTGGTTTCATGGAGTTTTTTTAGTCTCATGGAATCAAGAGACAATTTACTACTTGTTATACTTCACAGTAAAATGGAGTAGTTGAAAAGAAGAATCGAACCATTATGAATATGGCTCGAATTATGTTGAAGCAGAAGCATTTTCTGAATGAATATTAGGGAGATATAATTATTTTTTCAGTATATATTCTGAACAGGAGTCCAAGTAAGAATGTGAAGAACCAAGTTCCCCAAGAAGCTTGGAGTGGTAAGAATAACAACATATCCCATTTGAGGATTTTCGGGTGTGTAGCTTATGCACATGTACATGAAGAGATGAGGATAAAGTTGGATAAAAAAAGTGAGAAATGTGTTTTTTTTGGATACACTGAGGAGTCTAAGGAATATAGACTCTATGATCTCGTCACCAAGAAGTATGTTATAAAAAAATATGTTGAGTTCAAGGAAGAAGAGGCTTGGGATGGTAGCATTGAAAAAATTGTTTCAGGGGGATATGAAATATCCCATAAAGATGATGATGGAGATGAGGAGGTTGTACAAGGTGGACAGTCGATTCCAAAGTCACATACACCAACAAAAAGAACTCTTGTAAAACAATCACCAAGAGTTGGTGCATCACAACTAAGAATGCCAAGAACATATGAGCACAACGAGCCATCAAATCATGGTGGATAGAAAACATGATCAGATGTAAGTGATGAATCAAATCCTAGTTTCACTTCATTAAGAAATAAAATAAAAGGTCAGAAGACTAGAAATTTGAGAGAATTGTATGAGCAAAATGATGAAGTAGATCAAGTTTCAAATTTTGCATTAATTGCATATGATCCTGTAAATTTTAATGAGGTTGTTAAGAAACAAGTTTGGATAGAATCTATGAATGAGGAAATTGATGCCATAGAAATAAATAATACTTGGGCACTTGTAGATTTTTCTGAAGATAAAAATTGTATTGGTGTTAAATGGATTTACAATACCAATTCAAATGTTGAAGGTGAAGTTGAGAAGCACAAGGCAAGGCTTGTATCTTAGGGGTTGATTCAACAACCTGATATTGATTATAATGAAACTTTTGAACCTATAGCCAGGGATGATTTTAGGTGCTAAATTTCGCTCATGGGCTAATTTTCCATGGTTTTTCCAAAAACGAGATTCACTATTTTAAAAATGATTTGCCCAAATTCTATAGGATAAAATTATTTTACCTTAAAAATCGCCAAAAGTTTATAAAAACTATATAAAATACTTAGAAATTTGAATATTTTTTAAAATATATCGCCAAACATTTATAGTTGACATATGAAGGATTAGTAATATTCGCCAAGGTTTCTACATTTTAAAATAAATTTCCATCCTTAAAATCATCCTTGCCTGTAGCCAATATTGATATAGTAAGAGTAGTGTTAATCATTGTTTCTCATAATAAATGGTGTATGTACCAGATGAATGTTATGTCTTCATTTTTAAATGGTTTTCTAGAAGAAGAGTTTTATGTGAAACAACCTCCAGGATACGAGATTGATGGACAAAAAGGTAAGCTCTACAGGTTAAAGAAATAATTGTATGGATTGAAACAAACACCTAGAGTATGGTACAACATAGTTCATGAATACTTGAAAGGTGAAGGATTCAATAGGAGTCCAAGTGAGACAACACTGTATACAAAGGTAAATCAATAAGGTAAACTCTTGATTGTATTCTTATATCTTGATGATTTGATTTTCACCAGAAATATTTCAGTAGATGATTTTAAGACAACCATGAACATTGAGTTTGAAATGGCCAATTTATGAATGATGAAGTATTTTCTTGGCATTGAAATAAATCAATCTGAAAATTACATTTTTATTTGTCAAAACTAAGTATGGAAATGACATATTGAAAAGGATTAGGATGGTGAACTGTAAACCAACTGTAACACCAATTGCAACTGGCACAAAACTAAGTAAGAATGATGAGGGGTCATGTGTTGATCCGACTCTATATAAAAGACTCGTTGGAAGTCTTATGTATTTAACAACAACAAGAACTGATATTATGTTTGTTGTAAGTCTGATTTCTAGATTTATGGAGACTCCGAAGAGTATTGATTGACAAGTAGGAAAAATGATTCTAAGATATGTTGTTGGAACAACAAATTATGGTGTCCTATACACATCACATTCATATTTTAAGTTGACTGGATATACTAATAGTGATTTTGCAGGTAGTGTAGATGACAGGAAGAGCACATCTAGATATGTGTTCATATTTGGATCAGGAGTTGTAGTTTGGGATTCAAAGAAGCAACCCATTGTGAATTTATCATATGCTGAGGCAGAGTCAACTGCATTTTAGATTGTGTGGATAAGAATGATTGTGACTAAGTTGTTGCATGAACAACAAGAACCAACTCAGATTTCGCTCTCTCACGTAATCATGTTCTCCATAACAAGACTAAGCATATTGATACAAAATATCATTTTATTCAAGAGCTGATAAACAATGATGAAATTTTTGTAGAGTTTCGCAAATATGAAGTTCAATTTGCACATGTTACAAAGCCCTAAGCAAAGGAATTATTTGAAATTCACAGAAAGAACATTGGAGTTTGTGAATTGTAATAATATTGTAGAGTTTTGTTTTTAGGGTGAAATGATTAAGAGAGAGAATGTTAGAAGATTAATCATTAGCCGATTGAATTTTGAAGAGTTACCATCGCCCAAAAATTAATTTTCACTATTCATTTTTGACTGATCAAATATCAAAGGAGCAATGAACCATTAATGCTCTGGAAAATCCAAATTCGATTTAGGAACAATTAAGGGGAAAGTTAACCTAAGGGGAAAGTTAACCAACTAATTTCATCTATATATATATCTATGTAATTTTGATTTGATAAACACATAGAAAATTGATAATGAAATTTTGAGAGTATTAATAGGGGATTTTATATTTTGTTCCTGTTTGAATCTGAGTTTGTCATGATAATGTTCGTATTTATTAAGTAGTATAAATTTTGTTGTAGCATACATACCTTTTTTTGTTTAAAAACTTTATTTAAATTCTTATGGTGTGTAATTTTTTTGCATTAGTTGTTGTTAAGTTTTTAGTACAGAAGTACTGAGTTGATTTACAATGATTCATTGAAGTTATTTACTGCTGTAGGGATTGATTCATTGAAGTTATTTTTCTGCTGCAATCTGAGATTTAGTTCTCTGCTATAATTCCCTTGTTCTGTTATAACCCTATTTTGATGTAATAGCCTTTTACTCTATGTTGAAACACCTGTTGAAAAATTTGATGTAGAACATAGTATTGATCTTTGTTTATGATGCAAAGTGGTTCACTTAAGTTTTTGTTAATGGATGTAGCTTATTGTTGTTGTTACATAGTGCTGAAAATCTTGTAGTATTTGTTTATTGTTTCCTGAAGCACTTCCTTTCATCATTCACTATATCCCAGAATGATGGCCACTAGCTTATTGTTGTTGTTACATAGTGTTGAAAATCTTGTAGTATTTGTTTATTGTTTCCTGAAGCACTTCCTTTCATCCTTCACTATATCCCAGAATGATGGCCACTGTAGATGATGGGAACAATCTTCTTGTCCATGCTTTTACCATACGACGTGGCTGACATTCTGTAAGTTCAKGAATCTTTATGTAATTTAAGAGAAATTTTATGGCCTCTGGATCGCTGGTGTGAAGTAGATATTTTCTGCAAAGGGATTACGATATACTGTGACATAATWTCAAATTAGAGCCATTCTGTGCAAGCCGTCTGCCAATTAAGGTATGCATAGGAGCTGTTTCGCATCAGAGTTTCACCAGTTTTTGTTAAGGCTTAGTAGAAGGATAATGCATGTTTTAAAAAATATTAACATTAAATGTATCTCATCATAATATAATTTCATTTTAAAYGACCCTTAGAATTATTTGTTGCATCTGTCTGCTTGCTCGTTTGCTGTGGAAAATTTAAATTTGTAGGTTTTCCAGTTTAACGCTAATTAAAAGAAAAATACATTTGTTAATACACTATAAATAGTTGTTACATTCGGTTAAAATACTTCACCCTAAACAACCATTAAAATTGTAACATATCCTTCAGTTTACAATCAGAGTTTAAATTTCTAGGGATTTGGATGTGATCCATCAAAATTGGCACTCCATCGCAAATTCGATACATTTTACAGGAGAATGGGAGATTTCTCATGGAAACATGACATGGAAAACCTGTTGTTTGCACCTCCTAGAAAAACCAATGTCACAACACCTCCTAGAAAAACCAATGTCTGGCGCCCTTTCGGGATCCTACTCAGATTCTATATAATTTTTTCCACATATATTTAAATAGATTCACTCTCAGTTCAATGTTGTTCCCTTTCTGTTTATATCGACTGCAACCCAATATTGTTCATTTTGATATAACTTTCTTATTAGTTATTAAGCCGAAAGGCGTACACCTATTGATAATGGGCACAATTAATGATCTTTTAACCTTATTTAGCCTTAAAACCTAATCTGATGGCTATGCATTGAAGATGATGGCATATTCTTAGTCGTCCTCCAAAATCAATGGGTCAAATTTATTGTTCATAACTTTCTTGCATCCGTTAACATGTTTAGTTTTTAACATTTACCTAATCACATTAAAATATTACTGTAAGGATATGTAATTGCCACGTTTAAATGATTAAGTAGGATTAAACCATGCAACCAAATGTTTCATATTACCACAGGATTACAAATTAGCGTCTGTGCTAGTTATATGGACTGCAACCCAATATTATTCATTTTGATATAACTTTCAAAGCTTTTTCATTTTTTATGTAACTTTCTTATTCGTTAAATATTTCTAATAAATCATTTCCTTTCTCAGAAAGTGTAAATGTTTTTTTCATTTTGATATAACTTTCTTATTATGTTTCCTTTCTTGGAAGTTCTAAAGGTTTTTTGAGTAATTTAATAAGAAACAAAAATCATTTTTAATAACCACTTAATTTTAGTTTTTTTAAGGACACTTTCATGACTTTTAAGCAGTTTCTCTCAAGCTGAACATGCAAAAAAAGTTAAGTTGGATGTCCAAATCACCATTTGGTAGTCGCAAAACTCAATGTACAAAAACCCACCTTCATAAAGTCTTTTATGAATACGTCTTACCAAGTTTTCCCACGTTTTCCTTTAATGGTAAACAACATAGGAGTACCCTCAATATCGAAATCCTCAATATCGAATCTGTTGATCAAGTGATTATTTTGTGGAGCTAAATCGGAAGTGTTTTAATATTTTTTTAGTGTCTAGATTTTTCTCTTCTATTTCTAACCAAGATTTTCCAAAGTTCGTTTCTAAGATGCCTGTTTCTTTTTGTTTGGGTGACAACACTATGCCTTGGACTCTGATAGCCACTACACATTCCAACCCATTGTATATTTATGCAAAACGTATAACGAACCAAACAATTAATGGTAAGCTCCCAGATTCAACAAACTTGCTCCATAGCTTGCTAAATCAAATCATCAAAGTATGCAAAAGAAGATGGTAAACATACTAAGTTAGGGAAGATAGAAAAATAAAGAGAGCTAAAACATAGCAGACTGATGTTTACTACGAAAGAAAAAATTTAAAGCCTTATGTTCAAGCTGTATTTACATAATTTATACAACAACCTCTACAGGTATTGGTGGAGATTTCTCAGTCACATACAAGATTCCAGTAAGTTTGGAGTTGATCAAAACTGTGGCGATGTTAATACCATATGTGATTATATCGACTCAATTATCTCCTCCACCTCCCTATTTGCGACTGTGGAATCTGACAGAATTTAAGAGAGTAGAGGCACACAGGAATAACACACAAAATAATGATTTGTATTACACACTTACACTTGGATACATTATGTATATATAGTTGGAGTGAGATCTAACTGATCCCAATCTTAGAGGGAGAGGTTGAGAGAATCTCTCAACATCCTCCAACAACCCAATCCAATCCCTAGACTCTAGGATGCATCATAATGAGGCATTATCTCTAACACCCTCCCTTAATGCCTACATTACACAACATAACAAAAAGTTACAAAATTTTTTTTGTCATATCTGTCTCACTGGTCCTCATATGCAGTTACACCCATCTCTGAACTTCATAGACACGCTCTTTCTCTACCATCATCTTCGAGCTACCACTTCATACAACACAAATACAACCGCTTCTTACCATCTTTGACATTCTTGTAGAACTGACACTTCTCGACCTCCCGAAGGACAATCTTGATACTAAACCATTTTATGGATACACTTCCATCTGTAAAATTTCTCCGAAGAGAAAATTTCAACAGTTATATAGGACAATGATCTTAATACAAAATGTGTTCAGCAGTCAATAGTAAAATTGACCTTTCTCATTCACAAACTCACAAACATACAAATATAACTATTTGTTTCTGAAGCACCGAAGTACAACAAAAATCAAAAGTTTACAATACATATATCTGCACACCTCACATTGTCTTACAAATACATAAACAAATATGAAAACTATAGATCTGACCATAAGGCTTTGTCGTGAGACTGTTCCTCATTATCGGCAACTTCAATCCGGAAGGCAGGCAATGGACAGTCTTCTTCTTCGATCTTAAGAGCCTGAGAAAACGCCTCTGACCAAAGCAACGACATCCGTAACTGAAAACCCCATATTTAGGAACTTTGTGGATAACGAATCGATCGCTGCAGTGAAGGCTGTTTTCACAAGAGTTGCATTGGCGGTGGTTCTATCCTGTCTTCCCAATTGCACATTCCATGATGGACCACCAAACATTGAGACGGACCGCTCCACGGCTATAGCGAGAATGTCAGCACAGGAAACTATTGTGCTGCACTCATTTTCTACTGCCGCCTTCATGTCCTCAACGACGCTGAAGCCCCTGAGGGAACTGGTGTTAGTCCGCTTACAAATGAAACAGCGGCTCTTTTTCTCAGGTCTGAACAGCTGCGATCTCCCGCGATTTGAACAGCAAATAGCACGAAGGTCGTGTAGCTTCATGTTGCCCTTTGCTCACGCAGTGCAATTCGTCCAGCAACAAATTAATGGATTTGAACTACACCTCTGCCATCACGTTGATGTTGATCCCAGATAGGGATTTCCTCTATTATTTATGGGTGGCAGCTAAATCTCTCGTTACCAGTGCTTTCCTTTCACGTTTAGGCAGCAATCAATTGCAGTGGGTAGCAAACATTTAAACTCAGAAAATTAACTCGCACACAAGACAAATACACAGGTAGAAAACTCACACCAATCTACTCCTATAGTTAGGGAATACTACCTCTCATTCTCTCATATTCCTGGGCACTCCCGTGAGGGATTAAGCCCAGCTAGGCTCTGATACCATGACAGAATTTAAGAGAGTAGAGGCACACAGGAATAACACACAAAATAATGATTTGTATTACACACTTACACTTGGATACATTATGTATATATAGTTGGAGTGAGATCTAACTGATCCCAATCTTAGAGGGAGAGGTTGAGAGAATCTCTCAACATCCTCCAACAACCCAATCCAATCCCTAGACTCTAGGATGCATCATAATGAGGCATTATCTCTAACAAAATCCTTCTTTGCCAAAATAGAAATTATTTATTCAAAATCCACTTTCTCACAAATTATTTATTCAAAATCCACTCTCTCACAAGGAATATCGACTCCATATGGTGATGGAATCCATACTCTTCCTTGGCCTTTTCCAATAACGATTGGCATAGAGGATGATTCAAATAAGATGTAGGAATTATAAATCGACTAAGTTAGCTTCCAATATACAGTGAAAAGTGCCCCTTGGGAACATCGATTGAAACGGTGCCATTGATAAGCTCATATTCTGTTATATCATTTCCCATTGATAAAATTCTTAGAAGGGAAGTTGATTGACACATGAGAAAACATGGATTCTATTATCTATGAGTTGGTCGAAATATAGCACAAAGGGTTTCATTGATTTCCTTGCAAATCTGAGTTTCTATGTTTCTAATTGTAAATTTACTTTTTAATTTTTAGTTCAATGATTATTGGATTGGTGGTACTCAGGAATTTAAGGATAATTTGAAGGATGAAAATTTATATTAAAATGTAAAAATATGAGTTAATTTTATTATTCTTTAAGATACAATATGTTTAGTCATAGTGTTGTAAAAATAGATAATTTAAAGGATGAAAATTTATATTAAAATGTAAAAATATGGATTAATTTTATTATTCTTTAAGATACAAAATGTTAAGTCATAGTTTTGTAAAGATATTCAAATTTCTAAAGATATTATATAGTTTATATAAAATTTTGACTCCTTAAAATAATTTTATTCTATAAAATTTAAGTAATGATTTTTAGAAAAAATAAAAACTGAAAAATCTTTTTTGAGACAAAACTGTGAAAAATTAACCTCTTAACTAAATTTAAGTCTTGAAATCATCTATCTTCAAGATTATTCATGTGGAGATTGCTCAATCCATATATGATGAGCCATTATGAAATCGACCCAAGTGTTGGTGGGCATCATAGTTGAATCTGTCATTGACGAAATCGGCCTAAGTGCTGATGGACAACATAGTTCCATCTTCCGATTAAAGTAAAAATACAACGCCATGCCGATCCTTCCTCTGAGTTTCCCTCTATCAAAATGACCAACAAATGCCTTGCACGGATCTTGTTGATCAAATTTTCTGGGGCACCAAAGTTTAGGTTGACCCTAAAAGAAGTGTGTCTCGTACTCCTCGGTCAAGTTTTTCCTGATCTGATGCCCAATATATTCGTAACCTCCCTTCTTCCTACCCGTCACAACTTCGATTCTCTCTAATCTATGCAGGGGACGTGATTTAATCATACGCAAACCTTCAGTCTGCTTTAAAATAACCATGATGGAAACATCAGGGCGAGACACCCGATAACACGGTTTACCCTAATGATGATGGAAACATCGGGTGAGACTCCCGATAATACAACTTACTCGTATGCATGCAGGCCTTCAATCCTTTATAAACAAACTCGTTATTCACATTACGAACGTGCTTTCCACTAGTCTAGACAATGAATGTATCTAACTGTTAATCATGCAACTTGATCTTTTTCACATATACAAATACATAGATAACTTGTCATAATTGTTCTTAAGACTGAAGGAAGAGAAGAAACATCAGCTTGTAACATATTTACGTCGAATCTATTGACAATGGGCACATTTAATAGGTTTTTAGTGCTTAATCAGTTTTGTATGGACAAGATTTACATGTTTATTTTTTAACTTTTACTTGATCATATTTAAAATTTACTACGGTGTAGGTGGCAGGGCGTTTCGATTTGAGTTTTATGAATATAGCATGCATTCCCAATTCAATTCATGGGCTTGTTGTCAATTAGTTTCGACTAATTTGCGGCTGTGCTAGTGTAGACATAATTAAATGAATGATATGTTCTTGTAGCACCTAAGTAAGTGAAGAACAAAACTATGTTGCTCGGTTCTGTGAGCCCTCTTTTTCATAATATAATTTTACAAAAAAAATAACACTAATATATTTAACACAAAATCAAACATCATTGCTCCCTTCCTTTGAAATCTCTCTATAGCCATAGTTTTCTCTCACCAACAAGGAAGACTCCCTTAATACTTTGCGCTTACCATATCCATAATGACAACCGTTTCTCTTTGCTTCCAAATCACGGTGAGCATGAGCACGAGCATAAAGTTTCATTTTCTTGCTAATAACAAACCCATTTTTAACAAATTTCCAAATCTTTTGCTCGGAAATCTCGTTGATCTCATTCAATCACTAGAACTCTGTACTCTCCTGCATTCCCACACTTGGAAATAATGGAGCAAGAGTCAGTTGCGTAGTTGAACTCTACTTCACTTACTGTAGATTCTAGTTTTATGTGGTTTGTTGTAACCAATTAAGTAGAGTCATTTCCTATATAATGATGTAATCGGTCCTCATTCAATAATATAGATTGTGAGTGTAGCCTCACTGTGTGTTGTTTCTCATAATTCTAAATTAGTATCAGAACCACATTAGAGATCCAAGAGATCTAGCTCTCTGAGGCGAGATATGATCTCAAATTGATTTGGAAAAATTACCAGTGCCCCCCTATAAAGTGTTAGAGAGCATTGACGCTCTCACACTTATAAAAATGATTTTTCCAGACCCCTCGCGCTCTCGTTGTGTGCATTTAAGAGAACTAGGTGCTAGTGCTCCCCCGTCCATTCTTCAGGAGCGCTGAAAACGGAGACTCGCGCTCCCCCTATGATCTCACAGTAGCGCTAGTGCTTCCCTTGTTGAATACGAGGAGCGCTGACCATTTTGTTTTGAAAAGTGTGAGTTTGTGGGAGCCCCATTTTTTAGCTAAATCGTGAGTTGGAGAAGGGACATGATCCATTGTGTAAGCCCATTTTTTTGCTGAGTCGTGAGTCAATCCATTGAGAGAGCCACGTCAAAGAGGTTATGAGAGCAGGTCGAGGCAGGAGGGTCGTGAGCTTTGGTAAAGCATAAGTTTTGTTTTTTATGTGGAGGCAGGGATGATTTTAAGGATGAAAATTTATTTTAAAATTTAGAAACCTTGGCGAATCTTACTAATCCTTCATATGCTAACTATAAATGATTGGCGATTTCTTTTTTTTTAAATTCAAATTTCTAAGTATTTAATATAGTTTTTATAAAATTTTGGCGATTTTTAAGGTAAAATAATTTTATCCTATAGAATTTGGGCGAATAATTTTTAAAATAGTGAATCTTTTTTTTGGAAAAACCATGGAAAATTAGCCCAGGAGCGAAATTTAGCCCCTAAAATTATCCCTGGTGGAAGGCGTGAGTATGAGCTTAATGAAAAAAACCTTCATGACTTGCTTTGTATTTGCATGAATTTGATCATTCATGAGTATAAACTTTTTTTAAAAGTGGGTATTTTATTGTGAGGTATAAAGTTTATTAAAGTGGGTAAGAAATTTAATAAATTGTGAGGTGGATGTTTAAAGGTGCATGTATGTATTAAAAAAAAAAAAGGGTTCTTTTAAAGTTAAGGTTTCTTTTGAGGATGATTTTGTGGTATGCACAGAGTGGTGTTAAGGTTTCCTTTTGAAGTTTTATTATATTTATTTTAAGAAAGCTAAGAGCCAAGGTAGAGTCAGATCGGTGGATCTGAAGGCACAACAACAGACTTCTCAGCACTTGACGAAAGTTTGATATTCTTGGTGATTCACCACCTTCAGGATTGAAGTGTGTTTGGACAAGTATCTATTGTCTGATTGAACGAGAAGACACCTGCAAAGATGGTGAATCCTCTGGCGGAGACCTACCTCAACGAAGTCAACAAATTAGATGGCTCGAATTTCATTAACTGGAAATTCAAGATGCAGATCCTGATGGAAGGCTATGGTGTATGGACCATTGTGAAGGGAACTGAACCTGATGCGGCTACAGGTGCGACAGCAACACAGACCCAAGATTGGGAGAAGCGCGAAAACAACGCCAAGGTACTATTGCATATGTTTGTTAAAGATAGCAAAATTCCACATATTAGAGAAGCTGACACTTCTGCTGAAATGTGGACAATGCTTAAAGCATTGTATGATACTAGCAACAAAAATCGAATTTTTTTCCTGAAAACTAAATTGCTAGGAATTAAGATGGATAGAAATGAATATGTTAGTTCATTTTTGAGTCGTATTAAAGAGGTGAAATACAAGCTAGGAAATAGAGGGGAAATTGTTTCCAGCACTAATCTTGTATGGTATGTTAGATGATTATCATATGTTCATAACAGGTCTCATAGTAAGGGAGAAACCTCCTACTTTTGATAAATTGACAGGAATTTTGATGCAAGAGGAAGAGAGGTGCGGGAATCTGAAGCCTCAGAATAAATATTTGGCACTGTGATCAAATAAGAGATATGTGAGAGGGAGATTAGGAGAAAGAGGTAGAGGAGGAAGTTCATCGCAGAGAGGAAGTTCATCGCAGAGAAGACAATCTCCAAGGCCGAATCAAGGTATGCAATCTAACAGGACTGAGTCAAAGAGTTTTTTTTATTGTGGTCTACCTGGACATATTATTATAGACTGTCATAAGAAGAAGAGTGATGAGGCTAGTAATAAACCTAGAACACATTTAGGTCATTATGCAGAATTCACATCATGATCTCAGATTGTTTATTGCTAGTGATGAGATTGATGAACCCTCAAATTTTAATTCACGGGATCTTAGACTATTTGTGTCATGGGGTAGTATTCAAAGAAAGTGGGTAGATCACCTTCTGATTTCCCTATATTTACATCTATAAGCATGAAATTAAAAAGAGAAAGGATACATACATATATTTGTACATCGGTGGTTGTATATCCTAACGAGTGACCCTAATCCAATAAATTTCTAGCTCCAACCTCCTTTCTAGATATACATATAAGAATACCAAAAAATCTTTCCTCTATAATATATATTAATATTACATAAAGATGGTAATCCAACTTGCTTCTTAAAATAAACAATTCAATATCAATTCCTAGATCTAAATACAATGAGCATGCATAAAAAATTAACAAGGAGCCTGGACGGTGGTGGGAGTGAAGACAAATCTACAATAATAAACAATGGATTTTTTTTTACAACAACATCAGTGCTTGATCAATTATTGTAGCACTTCCATCACCCAAATATGGGTCCATTTACCCTTAGTCACAAGTATAGAATCCCTCCTCAAGATAAGGATCCCACTCTCTCCCTATGGTAGGTGGATCCAAGTAGATACACCAAGATAAACTTAACCAAATATCTCACTTAGAGAGTCAAGGAAACTCTCTCTCTAGAAAGGACAACAAGGAGCAAATGAAGGTTACCAAGATTTATCCCAATACTAACATACGTTTGCTATATATCAAACTAAAAGCATCACATATCGCCAAGAACCTTTCTTTGATAAGACACAATATAGTTCACATTAGTTGGAAAGAGAAATCATGGCCAGACAACTCTATGATTCAATATCTAGCTTGGGGACTCCACTTACATAGTTTTTAGATCCATTTTTAGGTATAATTCCAAATAAATATTTTTTCATTTACTCTTAAGAATAATTTCAAATAAAGTAATTTGAAAGTTAAATTGAGCTTGTAAAAGTGATTCTTAGTGGATTTTCTAATGATGTTTCAAGTGTATTGAAATAATTTGGTAGATAAATTTTGAGAATAAAAAAATTCCCCCTAATGTATGAGGTTTGAAGAGAATATGACGTATGAAGTACATTATAAAACCATAATTAAGAGTGGTCAGGTGAGGGTGAAATCATGAAGGTGGGTTACACTTTTGCTTGTTTTATGACAAAAAAAACTGTATTTTCACAAGTTATTCAACTTCCGACATATAAAAGTATTTTTTTTATTTAGAATTTCACTTTACAGTAAAAACAAAACTTGTGAAGAATTGTGTTAGCTTTCTAATGACTATTT
>JASDQU010736824.1:441997-467032 GCA_032191745.1 Picea mariana | reverse complement strand
GCAACTTAGAGTTGTAGTAAAGGAAACTATATTAATCACACTTGCCTTGAATGAACTGAAGTTCTGACTTAAATTACAGGAAAGCAACCTACCTATTGCAGATCTTAAAGATTAATCTAAAGAATCCTGGATTACATTAAAATAACATTTGCAACAGGAAAGAACAACTATTCTGTAACCAGAGAACAGACCCTTACTCCCAAGTAGAGACTTCAGCACCTTATTTCTGATTAACACTCTTTCATGGAAACAGTAATGCAGAGAAGGCTAACTCTATCTAGCAGAGAACAATGCCATCTAATTCCTTCCTTTCTAAGCAGGAACCCTTAGCCCTATTTCTGATTAGCACACTTGTGAAAAATAACTGACATCTACAGAGAACAGGACCTTCTGATCCCTTCCTTTCTAAGTTGGAACCCTTAACCCAGTCTCTGGCTAGCACACTTGCAGAGATAATTGAAATCTACAAAGAACAGGACCTTCCGATTCCTTCCTTTCTAAGCAGGAACCCTTAACCCAGTCTCTGGCTAGCACACTTGTAGAAATAATTGAAATCTACAGAGAACAGGACATTCTGATCCCTTCCTTTCTAAGCAGGAATCCTTAACCCCATCTCTGCCTAGCCTCATAAAATCATCACACAAGATTGCTAATGAAAAGAATTACGAACTTCGTGAAAATAATGTAACATTCAACAAACTAAAGTTCTTAACAAGAAAGAGTTCTGTAGTGTTCAGCAAAGCATAATTCATTAAAAGTAGTGTTTCAGTAGATGAAAGTTAATCAAGGCATAAACAAAAATTACACTAACACACTCTAAAACTAACGGGTGAATCTTGTGAAGAAGGTGGCCCTCCCTTCCCACAAGATTCCCCTGAAACGAGAAGGCTAGAGAAGGATACTCAAAGCAGTCTTTTATTCATCTATCAAAATATCATATTACAATCTGAAAATGAAGTACGTCCCTCTCTCTTGAAGCTTTCTCAATACATAAAACTTAGATCCTTCGAATGATGATTTTCTCTTCTTTAAAGAGGGAACCCCTTCGATACAATTGATCAAAAATTACAATGTGTATCTGAGTCCTATTCTTAGTCAGATCGACTTTCTAAACCAGAATAGGATGTCCTAGTCTCGCGCAACAGAATTCTATTACAGATGTTGAATGAGGTATTGCTGTTATGGCTGGAGTAACAGCTTCTTCTCGTTGTTGCTGATGTTGTTTCAGCATCACAAATCGCGGGCTATTTCAGCTAGGTGAATTGCGCTCTTGACTGTGTCAGCATTCTTATGGTTGGTGCTTAGAGTTGTTGTTGACGGCTGACTGTGTAACGACTTCCTTTGTGTTTCATCATCGTCGGTCCTGGCGGCTTCCTCTGTGTTTTAGCATCTGCGGCTCTGGACTGTGTAGCAGCTCTGTGTTTTAGCATCGTCGGTCTTGGGCAGCTTCCTCTGTGTTTCAGCATCTGCGACTCTAGATGTAACAACTCTGTGTTTCAGCATCTGCGACCCCAGACTGTGTAACAACTCTGTGTTTCAACATCTGCGACCCTGGAGTATGTAACAGCTCTGTGTTTCAGCAACAGGCCTCAAATTCTAATCTGCAGTTTGAACACTTATACATTTCTAATCAATGGTTAAGTACAAGAGTGATGTAAAATATTATGCAAAACAGATTAAACGTATAGTAATGAGAAGGGACGTTATATACCTTTGGGATGATCAGATAAGGTGATAATATGAGTTTAAATATAGGTGATCAAGAGTGTAATAGTGGCAAAAATTATAGGTAAAAGGGTACATTGTGTGGTCCTAACAGTGAGCTGTAGTAAACTGGAGCCTAAATCAGTGCCTAAGGCAAAGATGGGATGATTGGTAGGGTTGGATTCATTACTGATTATGTAGGCCAGTTGAGATTCCCTGTATAGTATTCTATGCTCTCCTCCAAACACTGGGATAGTAGCATATGTAAGGTCCATATGCAAGGTTCCCCCCAGTCTTTTTATCCAATATATTGACAATAGCATACTAAACTTGGGGGGGACGTCAACTACTACGATATCCATGACCACACTTCTCATGGGCAGTTGAAACAAGGTCACAACTAGGTCTTTAATAACTCCAAGACACTGAACTCTCCTGGAGTCAAAAGAATAGAGATAATGATAGGCTCGGGTGACTTCTAGCCCTAACTCTTCCATGACAGTTTTGGGCATGAGGTTGTGAGGAGCCCCTGAGTCCATCAAGCAGTTGTGCAGTACTTTATCATGTATGTTCAAGGACGTGTAGAAAGGAGGGGATGAATCATCTCTGTCTTCTACCATAGGACCTAGAATAACTGCAGGCTTTTCATCTTGGAGGTTTATGGAGTCAGTGGGAAGGCATGAGGCTTCGGATTGTAAAAGCTCAAAGAAGTGTTTTTTAAATTCTTCATGTTTAATTAGCTCGGTGAGGGGCACGGGGATTCTGATCTTTTGAATCTCATGCTCGAAATTAAAAGAAGATGTAATATTTGGAATTTCTCTTATTTCAGGAACATGATTGTGGACAATGGGAGAGAGGGGTTGAGCCTTCTTACCTCTGTGACTGTCTTGTACTTCATTAGCAGGATTCTCTAGTCTAGTGGACTGCTCAAGAATATCAGGTGCTGCTACCTTTTTCTCAGACCTCGGGTTATACCTACCTCGACCATCGTTAACCTTGTCTCCCTTGCTCAATTCATTTAGCTGACTATCCATGAGAGAATCCTCATAAGCTGCTTGAGTGAGATGAGGAAAAGGAGGAGTGTCTCCTAAGCAGTGGATTTCAGGATCAATCTCATATGTTTATCTCTCTTCCTCATCGGCCACAAAATTGTTCTGAAGAGGGGCCTGAATTCTCTGGTCTTCTCTGTCTCTTCCTCTTTCCTTTTTCACATTCAGGGGAGTAAAATTGTTTGGCCTCTAGAAACCTCCTTTGTTTTCAGCGCTCTGAGGGCCCTTGTACACTTGCCTCCTTTCCACCTTTAGTCTCTCCATCTCTTCAGATAGAAACTTCATCATCTGGGTCATTTCATCCACTTGAGTGTGGGGCAACGATGGGCCAGAATTTGAGGCTTCAGACTTTCCCTTTCTTTTGTCTGCATCAGCCTTGCTCCTCAGTCTGTCAGCTGCTAATATGTTGGATTCTACTTCTATGGCCGCATATTGAATTTGAGCTAAGGAGGTGGCTCTTCTTTCTTTCGATAAAAGGTAGAAATCAGGGTCAAATGCACCAGCATAGGAAATTTGGGCAGAGGCTTCTGAGGGATTTATCTCTGCAGGAATCCTGTTATACATCTCATTGAATCTTTTGGAGAAGTCAGAGACAGATTATCCTTCCATTTTCTTAAACAACCCAAACTCTATCATGTAATACATGAAATCTTTCCTATCTCCCCACTGCCTCAGGAAAACGTTATCTAGAGCTTTGATTCCAGCAATAGATCCGAGGGCCAATCCTCTAAACCACTTCCTCACCTCGCCATCCAGGCTCTGGATGAAGACTCTCATCCAGACATCTTCATTTTCAATGTTTAGATTGTCTGCATAACTGTAGAAAGCAGCCAAATGCTCTTCCACAGTTATGTCTCCTTCCCCAGTGAACTTGGGCATGTATTTCAAGTAATCCCCAGCGGGAAGAGGATTCATAGGATGGGGTAGGACTAAGGGATCATATCTGGCAACGACTATGGCGTCCATTCTATTCAAAGGGGGATTAGCACCAGCCACAGGAATATTAGGTGGAGGAGAGCTGGGAGGAGAAGGAGTTCGTGAAGGGGCTACTGGGAATGAGTCCCGAAGTGGAGTGGGAAACAAGAGGGGATTTAAGGAGAAGGCTAGAAAGCTCAAGTCAATAGGTGCTTTTCTTTGTGCAGGAGTGGTAAAGATAGGAGTGGGGAAATCTTCTACAGTCACGGGTCTTCGCCGAGGAACAACTTCAAAGGAGAGGGGGGTGACAAGGATTTCTCCCTCCAGTCCCAGACCAGGAGGGGAAAACTCAGCAAGAACACTCCCAAAATTCAGGAAATGGGAAACCTCTAAAGGAGGTCTATCAAGAAACTGAGGAGGAGAAAAAGGAGTTCTTACAGAAGGAAATGGCGGATTACCTATTTCGATGGTAGAAGCTTCTTCTTCAAGGGCCTTTCCTTTTCTGAGAACCACCTCTGGATCAGTTACAGGTGTAGCTAGAGGTAGTTGTGGATGTGACTGCATATGTCTGCCTCTGGAAGCCACAATTAAAACAACGGGTTCACTCCAGTGGAGTCATCACAATGGAGTCGCCAGGTGCATAGTGGCAATCTCAATAGTTCTGATATCTGATGCACCTTCAGAATCAGCTAATCATTGTTGTTCAATCCTGGGGAAAATATTCAACTTTGTCCCCGGCAACAGCGCCAGAAAAGTTAGCGTCGGAAGTCAGTCCTGGATTGCTTGCAGAAGCAGAGCCCAACACCCATCAGGTTTATGTCATGATAGTTTTAATGGATGATCAAATGGGGAGAGACTCGAGGAAATATCATTCTAACTCAGGGACCGGGTCTGGTATGTAAGGAACAAAGGAGGTCTTGATCTAACTTCAGCCAATGGGTTAATTAAAAGATGATCAGGTGGAAGACTTGGTAAGAAAGGTGAACAAACAACTTTGGGCAACAGTCTTTCAGCGGTTTTCCGAAGAAAGACTCTAAATGCAAGATCCTCTTGGTTCAGGGTCTCAAGAAACTGAAAAGGGAACTTGAATGGATCCTCCAATTCCAAGTCACTCAATGATGAGAAAAACAGAAGGATTGATTAGAACAATGTAACTACTACAGTGATCCTATCCAACATCATCCTACAACAACTACAACTCGACTGGATCCTCCAATTCCGAGCTGTTCTAACACAGTGTAAACAGAGATGTGAAAGAAGCTGACATTCATAAGGCAAGAAGTCTCAAAAGTCCATGCATAACCAGAACAATAGTGCTTCGTTAAAGCTTTACACCGGGAGCTCTGCTCAACCATCGATAGATACAAAAATCGTGAAAACGCCTAAATATACTCAAAACAACAACAACAACAAAATCGAGACGTTGCATTAAAACTTTGCATCTGCATGGCTTCTGACAACCTGCTCTTGCAGTCTCTGAGTGATCATGCACTTGTGGCAGACGCAATCAAACTTCTAACAGTTCTGTGGGCGAATCGACGTGCTCTTAATTCGTCGTCGGACTTTCCCATTATGGTGTAGGCGATGTCTAACCACCACCAACCACCTCAATAATTGCTTCATTGGGATTGAGGATGGCTCGGCCAACTCGGCACCTTTGGGACGTGGACGGCCCCTCGTGCTGCCACCTGGATTAACTGAACTTCCTGATGAATAGGCGTGTTGGCCAGCGTGAAGGATAGGGCGCATAATGGGAGTGGTGGCGCCAACATTGTGAGGGTGAGGTAAGACGTGATGAGGTTTGAGAGAGGTTACAGGGGAAGACACATGGCGGAAGGAAATAAGCGGAGGGGACAAGAGATGAGATATAATGGAAACACTTTTAGTGGGAGGCTAACGTGGAAGGGAGCGGAACACATGGCAGGTGGTGAGTGGATGACGAGATGGACAAAAAGAGTGGAGATGGGGGGACACATGGCAACTGGGGAGAAGGACCCACGTTGATTAAAACAGAGCAACTGAGAAGGATGGGATCGCCTGAGCGTCGTTGATCCAGGCACTTAGATCTCGGCCGTTGGGAAGATGCGCGCCTGATTCCGGACCCTCCCCCTCTGCTTAAAGGTAGAAAGGCGGGGGGGGTCCAGAATCACCTTGAGCGCCATTGATACGGGTGCTCCGATCATGACTGTTGAAGAGGTGCGCCCCTGATTCTGGATCCCCCCCCTCCGCTTAAAGGTAGAAAGGCAGGGGGGCTCCGGAATCCAATGCACGTCGTTGATCCGGGCGTGCGAAATCCTTCCATCCAGAATTGATTTCCATTTAAACACAGTCGCATTAGCATCCCAAACTTAGGACAAGTGGGCTTTTAACCCATTCCTTTGCATTTTACCCCCCTTTGCAAGAAATGTCGCTAACACCAGGTTAGTTCCTAAGAGGATTGGTTTCCTCATCATTTGTATCAGGTTGGTGCCTGAGAGGATTGGAATCCTCATCATTTTGTAGCAGGTTGGTGCCTAACAGGATTGTTGTCCTCATCATATGTGACATGTGTGTTCCTGTTGATTTGAATTATAAGTTGTTTCTTGCAAAATAACATAAAGATAGAAGATTTGTGGTTTTCTCCCACATTTTGTTTCCACGTAAAATCCTGGTGTACCATGTTAACTGTGATGTTCTTCATTTATGCTTTCCATTTCTACTAGTTTCATTTTTGTTTGTCATGAAGTGTGTTGTTTTGATTTATTCTTGTTCTTGTCATTAAGTGTGCACTACTAATAACTTAAATGGTTGGAAGAAAAGAAAAACACAGAAATTTAATACAATATTGATTCACCCCCCCCCACCCCCCCCCTCTTAGTATTGATGTGAGTTTGTGAGTTTCAATATATGTATGTTTCCATTCATATGATGTACAATTAATTGTGAGAATGATGGATGAATATCACATCTTCCACAAAAACAAGTATTACATATGCATGTTTTAATTTTCCACTTGGCACTAAAATAACTCCACCTGACCACTTTATCACCTCTCCCAATGTTGATTTTTCCTTTTTCATAATATAAGGTAAGGTATATTGGGTTACAATAAAATATTATCATTCCAATATCCCCACGCCCCTATCCCCCTCTCATTCCCCTCTCATGGAATCATATCCTCTCATTATTTATGTTCCTCTCATATCCTAACTAACAATGTCTTTGATTAAAAATTTCGTTCTACAAAATCACATAGTTATACCTTGGCCATATTGTTTTATTTTCAATGTTGATCATATCTAATTACATTACAAATGAAGAGATCAAAATTAAAATATTACAATAATTCAATGTGCATGGTAGGGTTACACACTAGTACGATATTATCATACATTTGAACCATTGGTCATGATATTACATGCATTTTTGCAACCCTCTATTTTTATTAATTGTTCGAATACAAAATGTAAGTTCTTACTTCAAAGTGAAACCAATGCACCTTGCAATGTGATGCAACAACCAATTTTAATTATTAATAAGCACCAACGTCTTGCAACAACCAATTTTAGTTATTAATAAGCACCAATGTATGTCTATCTTCTCTACAGATTATGTGATATATTATTTTTCAATATTCTATTTTCCAAAATTCAATTGCAATAAGTCATTTTTCAATTGTTATATTTGTTATATGTGGTGCACTAATGTCATATGTGTGTTTGTAGATAAATGTCATACTAAAGTGCACTAATGCACCAAAATATTTTAGGAACACTAATAAAATAAAATAACATATATAAACCTCCTCCCATCAGTGTCCACCAGAATTCTCCATTAAAAATGAAGCGGGGGGAAGTGTTTCCACTAAAACGAGAACTAGTTTGTCTTTTCCTTGTAGTGAGGGAGGCTAAGATTTAGATAAAAGTGGTTTGGGATCTTATTTGAGTCACTTAGGTGGAACTTAAGAATCAAATCAACGCAAGGATGTAGTGCCCTAATTTTGACTCGACTTGTTATTACCTAATATTACCTAATATATTATTATTATTTAGGGAATTCTAGGTGAGTTGACAACTTGGTGTTGTTGATCTTTGGATCGTGAACATATTGTGACAAGGATTGGATAAAATTCTCAGAGCACGTTATTGGAACAAATTCATGGAGAAAATTTGGAGGAAAATTCAAATTACACGATCATCTACGACCTTCAAGTTAGGTATATAGTTATGAAGTATATGAAATGTTTTCTTATATTTTTTCATATTTATTTTGGGAAAGTTTATCTTTAATAACTACTAAATTCAGAGATGAATTCTTCATGCATGTTTGAAATAGAGCATCATCCTAGCAATTGATTGAAATAAATAATTTGAGTGAGGGAAAAACCTTAAGAAGAAGAAGAGATTTCGAGATCTAAATAACATAAGGAAGAAGAGATTTCGAGATCTAAATATTGCTTTTGGGTTGAGGGATGATGTGAGAAGGATGCATGAAAAGATATATTGTCAATCTTATAAATAGTAGAAATCAATTGTAAAATAGGGGTTAAGAAAAATTAACTGTCTCCAAAATTTATACTTTATGATCTTAAAACAATTTTAATTATTAAAAGCTAATCATGATGCTAATTGTAAGTATGACAATAACTTGGTATAATTTCACATGTAAAAATATATTAGGTTAGGATTCACTAAATAGCTTAATTGGAAACATATTGTTTAAAGAAAAATTAATTGAGTCTGGAAAAACTATTTTGGTCTAAATAGAAAGGGAAAAAATTATTTGGGTTTGACAAAAATAGAAAGTTATATTTTATTGCTACTTAGTGATAAATGATTATATATGGTTGTGAAGTTTGGTATTGTATCATGTGTAGATAAAACGTGAGGAAATTAGAGAAAATTCAAAAAACATTCTATAATATATAATATCAAAATTAAAAGGAACGTTCCATATCCAATTATTTTTTAAGAGGTTAGGTTTTCACCCTTTAAGAGATATGATATGGTGAGGGAATCAATGTACAATCATAAATGAATTATCATGTAGGAGAGGTTTCTTCCATTCCTTTACCTATGAGTAAAATTCATTATGGTACATTGAAGAATTTGAGAAGGGAAAAAAGTAAAAATTCTATAAAGAAATATCAGGTTTTGTTTTTGACAACATTTGCATCAAATTAAATAAGAACTCTAGAAACACTTCCCAGTTGAAAACCTTTCATTCCCCCAACCTATCCCACCCCGGGAAGAGTAGCTATTATGTTCTCAACAATCCTTCGACTATGTCACTTCCCTTCCAGGGCTTTAGAAACAGGCCAGCCAAGAAGTCTCATAGCTCTATGGCACATGGGGCACAAGGTTTCTCTTGAGTTCAACACTCACCAACCCAACACACAAGGAATCATATCCCAACAGTCCTATCACCTAGAGATATTTCTCCAGGATCCTGACAACCTGCCTCTTGAATCCCAACCAAAAAGGATTTAAAAGGTAACCATATTAAGCTTACACTCCATCAAAGGTACAAAGGATAGGTTAGGTTTTCACCCTTTAAGAGATATGATATGGTGAGGGAATTAATTTACAATAATAAATGAATTAACATGTAGGAGAGGTTTCTTTCATTCCTTTAGCTATGAGTAGAAGTCATTATGGTACATTGAAGAATTTGAGAAGGGAAAAAAGTAAAAATTCTATAAAGAAATATCAGGTTTTATTTTTGAAAACATTTGCATCAAATTAAATAAGAACTCTAGAAACACTTCCCAACTGAAAACCTTTCATTACACACAACCTATCCCACCCCAGGAAGAGTACCTATTCTCTTCTCAAGAATCCTTCAACTATGTCACTTCTCTTCCAGGGCTTCAGAAACAGGTCAGCCAAGAAGTCTCATAGATCTATGGCACCTGGAGCACAAGGTTTATCTTGAGTTCAACACTCACCAACCCAACACACAAGGGATCACATCCCAATAGTCCTATCACCTAGAGAGATTTCTCTAGGATCATGACAACCTGCCTCTTCAATCCCAACCACAAAGGATTTACAAGGTAACCATATTAAGCTTACACTCCAATAAAGGTACAAAGGATAAATGACTAGAATTCAATGAATTATGGAATGAATGACACGAATGAATGAGAATTGCACTAATTCCCTGAAATTATATATGCATGTTCCCCTTTTGAAACTTGGAACTCAGGGAACTAACTTCCCCCCCACTTGTAATTTGTTCCTTCACCTAGGAGCTTAGGGTAACAAAAATATTATAAGAATTAGGACTTGGGAATAATAGTATTTTATTCCTTTTCTTAAGCCCTATTGACTTATCCCATTTTCCTTGGCAACAACAGTAGCAATGATAATAGAAACAACAAACATGACTACATCTTCAACTAAGGAATCACTGGCAGCAAAAAAAGAAGAGAAGAAAATAAAATCCACTACAAATGTCGAGGCCGAGGTAAACAAAAAATAAAAGGAAGTCGAAGAGGTCGAACAAAGAAAACATAGAGAAGTCGACGCGGAAACTACAAAGAAGAAATGAAGGAAAATGAAAAAGTACAGAAGAAAAAGGAGGACATGGTCAAATGGAAACAAGAAGAATAGGAAGTTATAACCAAAGAAATGGTTGAATCCAAAGTAGAAGTAGTAGAGAAAAAATCAATAGATGAGGCAACAAAAAAAGTATTTGAAGAGGAGAAAAGGAAATGAAATGAAGACACGTTGAATAATGATGCATCTCCCATTGATACATATGTCCTGGGATGGTCAAAAAAATATCCCTTCACCAGTGGTCATCTCCTAGTCAACAAATGCGGGTTGGGAATTTATGTGCCCTCTAATCCCAACAAAGTGGGGAAACTGAAAAATTGTCGATTTGACAAGGTCACCGAAATGATTGTACAAAGACAAACTAGAAAGGTCCCATTTACCTCCCCCTTATTAGTTGTCACTAATACCCCAATGGAAAAATAGTTCAGAAAAGGTCTTCTCTCTATTTCATCCACCAACAATGCTTTCACGTTGGAAAGGGAACAAAATCTCAAGGATTTGGTCCGCAAAAACAAATAGAAGGATGACCGAATTAGTGAGTTGGAGGAAGCAATCAAACACGAGAGGAAATATAAAGAAAGCCTAAAATAATTCAAGGTATTATTTATGTTTCAATCTTTTAAGACCCAAGCAACAACCTTACAAGGATATGAATCCCCATGAATTTTTATACAGGTCGTACTCCTCTTTAATTCTTTCTAAATTATTTTCTTTGAAATCCTTTTGAGACGATACACACACACACACACACACACACACATATATATGGGAGAGTACTATATAGAAAACTCCAAAATATTTATCACTCAATTAAAATAAAGAGGATAAGTATACACCAACAACTCTTGAGAAAAGGACCAGGAACATTCACTCATAAAATGTAAAAATGAAAAAAATAATATATAGATTATATATTATAAGAAATGGAAAAATGATCTCACATTCATCACATTCGTGAAATAATTTTGATCACATTTATAAGAAGAAAAATAATGTCCCATATAGCAGAGAACCTTAAAACAATTTTTCATTAGAATCAAAATAAGATTTTGATGAGTCAATTTCAAATATCTTATCTTCAAATATTTAGAGTTCAAACATATAGTCCAAATTAAATCCAAATTGGTTCTCTGGAATTTTCTCAAAAATGATAATCTTTATAGTTTAATTGAGAACCTCGATCTCGAAAAACCTTCATTTGGGCCCTCAAAATGGCCCTGGAAGTTAAAACCTGCTAAAAATAGTAAATTGCCAAAATTGCCAGAAAACTGTTTTGATCCATTTGGAAAAAGTTGGTGGCCACCGATATCCACCTAGATCAACTGACGACAAACGCAAGAACACAGTCTATGCAACATGCAACTATGACTCCACGCACTGGCACCAAGCAGCTGAGCGGATCATGCATAGAACAACAAGGAGAAAAATACTACCCTCTTGACACAAACACGTCCATGCCTACAAGCTAAGATACAACATCCCCATCCTGATGCAACAACCTTGACAAACCAAGACTAGAACCTCAAGGTGCATGGACCCAACGCCTGAAGGCGTTCAACCCATGTGCCAAAAGAAAAATTTACAACGCTCGACAACACTCCCAGAGAAGGCACGGACTCCAACCAAGTTATCTTTCACCACTATCCAATAGGGCACGCCATGATCCCCTCATTAGGAATCATGTCATCCCCAGATGATAGGTGCATCAATAACCTTGGCGCAACAATCCTAACGGGACCAAGGATTCAAGAAAATCCAACGAGCTAGGAGGCAAAGCAATTGACACGAGACTACACCCACACCCCAACAATAGGTCGACAAGACACAAGAGGATGACAACAAGGAAGATGAAATCCAACACATGACTTCATCAACAATCCAACCCAATCTTCAAGTCTAACTGGTCAATACTTTACGATCTAAAACTAGCGATAATACAGATCTAAATTACCCAATCTAAAATACAAATGGACAATGATTTACAAACTTAACTTGATATACAAATCTAACTTAAAGAGAGTCGAATTTACCAAATTAAACAAAAACTATAAATCAAATTAACTCAATCATATTTCTAAATTACCAAGACTAAATGACAAATTAGACAACATTTACAATTCAATCTACCCTTAACACAATCTATTCTTAGCAATACCAATATAAATAAAAAGGGACATTCTAGTTTAAGTTCATCTAAAGTCTGTCTATTCATTTAAAATTTGTCTAAGCATATTAAAGGCTTTTCTATTTAACTAATTGCAGTTAATAAACTATCAACAACCTTTTCTAAGTAGAAATTGACTCAAATTATTTTTAATTAAAATGTATTTTTATTTCTATACTGTCACCCAAGGACAATTCTGGCTACACCAAATAATATGGCAGTGGACTTATCATAGGCATTTGTCCAATGTTAAATATTACATCGCCAAATTTATATCACAAGGGATGGATAAATCATTACACCATTATTACACAAAACATTGTTAGACCACAAATCTCTGTCATAAGTAAAAAAAACGTTGCACAATAATACATGGTAGCTCTATAGTAAAATCATGTTGTACCAAATTTCCTAATTAACCATACATCAAGACAATCAAGCTATACATTATAAAAGTTCATCGAATCAAGCTATGCACCCAAAACATTTCCAGAGTAATTAAAACAATATCTGTGTACAGGAAAAGGGCAGAGTGGTTAAATGACAAGACATGAAGGTAAAACAAAAGTGAATGTAGGTGTCATTTTAGTAGAGGTTATCAAGTGATATCAATCGTTGGGTTCAAAGTGATATCAATCGCTAGGAAACAATCGATGGGCACCTCAAATGAAACATAGGTGCAACTTAAAGTCGCTTAACCAGAAATTTAATTAATTCATTCCTTCTTGAAAAATTTAATACGTTTTTGAGGGAAAAATCGTTGGTAAAGGGATATTGCAGAAAGTAAATACTAGATAAACATGGAATTAGATAAATGTTGGGCATAATAGAATTTTACTATCTTAAAACCGTAAAAACAAATTCCTCAACATTACTGGAATAAGATAAAGATACAACAATGTTCGTATTGAAATTACAGTCACAGAGTACACCTAAAATTTCTACCAACATACATTAACCTCGCAATGGATAGCTGGATAATTCCGCTATGTGAATTGGCACCTAAATTTAGTGTGGAAGGCTTAAAAACTCTCATGTAGAAATATTTGACAATAAATGTAAAAATGCAGACAAATCTACAATAGCTATTTCTCAAAAATAAAACTGAAGGTGTTGAATGCCTATAACCATCAACTACCCATCACATGATAGTGATAGTCAAAGGGGTTGAGATACATTAAGCGCAAGGGGTAATTGCAGGCATAAAAATCTAATCAATTACCAACGAAGCTTTAACACTCAGTATATAAATTCGAAATTGTACTAATGCCAGCATAAAACTTGAAATCAGGCATAAATTCGAAATCATTAATTCGAAATCATTATAACTTGAAAACGTCAACACGCAGGCATAAATACAACTCAAAAACACAGAAAAATAATCAAAACGCAGTCAATTGATAATGTAAATCATTGACATGCCCAAACGCCCAGTAATAAAATTGCGGTCAATAATAAAATTTCAGGGGATTAGCTGAGTGAATTCCTAGGTAGGGTGTTGAGAATATCCAGAACTGAAAACGTAGAGATAAGTGGTTTAAAGAAGATAAATCCATCACCAGAAAGCGCAAGACCATCAATCAACCAAGATCAATCAGAAGGGGTAGACGGCTAGAAGGAACATCCTTCGCTCATCATCCATGCACAAAAAAGTAGGGCATTTAGATCCATAGGTCTCTTAAGACCGAAGTGATGATCGTAGATCAGGCTCTTGGCTAACTACTCAGGCGTGGAATCATGAGTTAGGGATGAAGACCAAAAATATAAACCGCAAATCATCACAAATCAATAAAACCATAGGATGGTCAAGACATCAAAGGATCGAAGGCCATGAGAAATAATCAACATCGAGCCAAAAGCTATGGGGGAAATTTCAGTCATCAACTAGAATGCTAAGACAATCATTTTTTTTTTACCTAATTAAACATACAGAACTAAAAGCATAAATCATACTAACAAAATACCATGTAGAAATAAAGGAAGCATACTGTATCCCAAGTAGCCCTCTCTGAGTTATTGCCCTACATACTTCATGCAGCTCTCACTTGCTGACCGATGAGACTTCATCGGTACCTCCCAGCCAACGCTAGCGGTACTCTTCTTCCCCCTTAGTCCCCTGAGCCGCAAAGGGGCAACGCACACTAACCAGAGAATCAGATAGCTCCCAGCTCGCCTCTCAAGGCCGATCTACCACTCCTCACCAAGCTGGGTATCCCAACTCCCACAGGCTAAGTCAATCGAGTATAAATTTCTATAGCGTAATGTTACTCATCATAGAAGAGATCCATAATCCTTCTCCTCCCTCCATTATATAGAGTTTAAAAGTCCTTTGCTTTCCCAAAATCCCATTTAATTTAAAGTTTAATAATTTAATTCATAAAAATCCTCCTCATACAAGTGTCACCCATCCCCTTCATTCCTCCATAAATTAATTTCATTTATTAATTAATTACCCCTATTTCCCTTACCCACCTAAATCATTCCTAGAATCTCTCTTAGGTGTCCCCATATCCCCTTTCAAGTTTTAATGGCTTTCCCCTTACTAATTCACTAGTTGAGTTTAATTTAGAAAGTTCTTAAATTCTAGACACCTTACTAAGTTAGACTTTCTTCTTTTCCTTGTGTTTCCCATTTATTTTTATGTTTCCCGCTTTTCCTAGTTTCCTAATTCCTTTAGATTTCCATCTTTCCCTTTTTCATTTAAAACTCAATTTGGCAGGTGTAGAAATTAACTTTTTCCCTTTTTCCTTTTTAATTAATAAATTTTAATTAGAATTAGTGACAAAACAATTAATTCCCCCCTTTTACATTTTATTCCCCAATTTTTTTTTTTAAATTAAAATAATTACTTACCCCCTTCTCGAGACATGATTAATGATGATTATCATCTTTATTTTTTTTTTTTTACAAACATATTTTTCTTTTACCGCAAGCTTCACCTAGACCTAGATTTTAACTTTTGAGGCTGGGCGACATTTTATTAGGGAAATTGTTCTAAATTTCCTTATCATGTTATTCGTCCTAAGGCCATCTAGGCTTATTCATTTATTAATTAACAAAGTGACATGCCCTTTAGGACACACTAGGTGCTCCAAGGGTGCCACTCGTCTCCTTCTGTTTCCCCTGCGCGATGTGCCCTTCAGGATGCACTACGTGCTCCAAGGGTGCCACTTGCCTCTTTCCATTTTTCTTGTGCGGTGTGCCTTTTAGGACGCACCACGTGCTCCAAGTGTGCCACTCACCTCTTGAATGACTTCATAGACATCAAAACCCCCTGGAGTCAATACTCTGCTAGGTGATCTTGTGGGGACTAAAGGCCTCTAAGGAATAAGGCCCCTACCTTATTTCACGCCCCTTAGAATCATCATGAGTGACTATCACAATTGGCCCTCACGACATCGTGGGTCTTCTCGAACTAGGTAGTCATTAACCTATAGTTTGAGCCATGACGGGAGTGCTAGTAGGCTGTGGCAGGGATGATGTCCACACCTCTCCCTCAACGTCTTTGGTAGCCATGCGTGACCCCTCTAATCCACATGTGAGTCTGGTCGGTAAGCTATTATCATCCTGCATCATCAATGAATCATGTTAGAAATATATCCATAATCATATCATCTAATCAGATGCACTAATATCACATATAAAACAATCAAACCCCAATAGTTCATCCCCGACTTGATCGGGAGTCCAAAGGGTTCCATCAATGCCTCTGCATCCTTGAGGTCCAAAATCCTGCACAGTCAGTAAAACTGAGTAAATAACACCTGTCTATGTCAAGACAGCAAAACAACATGTCCTCAACCCATAACACCTCATAATCAAAATCAAATTCTTAATAGTATAATAATTTGGATCACTTGCGAGCAAGTGTCCTCAAAGAATAATTTCGCTCAGTGTGCACAAGAGCGGGATGTTACATACACCCACTCTTGGTCTAAACTTCGTCCTGAAGTTTCACAGTATAAGTGCTAAAATAATGTTATCACAATATCATAAGTCTATCTATCAAACAAAAATGGAAACTGCCATCGCATATCATATGCATCCTCCCAGGTCACCGAGTGAGGACTATAGTTGTCCCACTGGACCTTGATCTGATCTACTATTCGACATTGTAGCTGTCAAACACGATGATCTAGGATTTGGATTAACTCAGCCTTGAGTGCCCCCTCATCCAATACCTGCAAGGAAATCATGTCAATAACATGTGTAGGATCACTAATATAATGTCTAAAAACATATACGTGAAAAACATCATGCATATGCCTCAAAAAATCAGGCAAGGCTAGTTGATAGGCCACAAGCCCCTTCCTCTCCACAATCTCGAAAGATCCCATGAACATAGGACATATTTTAGCTCCCTTTCCAAACTTGATCAAAATCTTATGCAGTTTTACCCGCAAGAAGACTCAATCACCAACCTCGTAACTTTGGTCGACACGGTGCACATCAACATAACTCTTGTGTTGATCCTTCTCTTCTTTAATCCTTTGTCTTATTGTTTGGATTTGCTCTTCCATTTCTTGGATCACTTATGGTCTCACCAAGACCCTATCCTTCAGCTGATCCTAAATCAAAGGCGTCTGACATGGTCACCTTTAAAGAAACTTGAAAGGCACCATATTAATGGTGCTTTGGTAACTGTTGTTATAAGAAAATTCTATCAGTGGCCAGAATTCTTCCCAACGCTTTTGTTGGTCCATCACATACATGCGCAACATGTCCTCCAAGGTCTATTTCGTTCGTTCAGTCTGCCTGCCAGTCTCCAGGTGATACGTAGTACTGAAGTTAAGCTGGGTTCCCAAGGCCTCTTGGAAACTAGTCCAAAATTGTCCAGTAAACACCGATCCCTGATCGGATATAATCCTCTTAGGCACGCCATGTAGCCTCACAATATCACTGATGAAAAATCTAGATATGTCAGGCACCTGATACGTCTTACACATAGGAATAAAGTGAGCACTCTTCACCAGAGCATCTACTACTATGAAAATCGAGTCGTTTCTCTTTACCATCAGTGGAAATCCAACAATAAAATCCATCAAAATAACATCCCATTTCGATTCTAGAATAATGTGTGGCTGTAGTAATCCTACTCGGTGTCTATGTTCATCCTTTACCTATTGACATTCTAGACATCTAGCCACATAGTTGACTATGTCTTCCTTCATTCCCTTCCAAACGAATAAGGATTTAAGGTCTGCCCTCATCTTCGTGACTCCTAGGTGAGCCATGTATACTTCTCTATGAGCCTCACTTAGGATCAAGATCCTCAACTCATCGTTCAGTGGTACATAAATCTAATTTTTAAACCTTAATAATCCATCTTCATCAATCGTAAATCCTTAAAATATTTGTACCATCATTGTGTTTTGTCCGATAAAATCCTTAACCTCTTTGTACTAGTCATCATCACGCTATAAAGTTAGAATCTTTTCACGTAGATTCGTCTAAAGAGGCAACACCAAAAATATGTGTGGTCGCCGACTCAATGCATCTGCCACTCAGTTCACTGTTCCTTTTATGTAAGTAATCTCAAAGTCATACTCGCTAAGAAATTCTGACCAATGTCGTTGTCACGCGTTCAGGTCGCTTTTCGTAAAGATGTGTTGTAGTCCACAGTGGTCCATATTTATTTCAAATTTTCGTCCAACAAGGTAGTGTCTCCAAACCTTCAAGGCATATACAATGGCTAACAACTCCAAATCATGCATTGCATAGTTTTGCTCATGACTTCTCAATTTGCTCGAGATGTAAGTGATCACTCAACCGCCTTGCATCAGGACTCTGCCTAAGCCTTCCTTGGATGCATCAGTGCATACCAAGAAGCCTATGTCCATGTCAATGACCTTTAGTATCGGTTCCATTTTGAATAGCTCCTTGAGCCTCCCAAAAGATTCTGTGCATTTCTCGGTCCAAACAAACTTCTTGTTCTTCTTCTGCAACTCCATGACTGGATTTGATATCTTATAAAATCCCTTGATGAACCATCGATAGTATCCTGCTAAACCCATGAAGCTACGCACTTCTATGACATTCGTCTGCACATGCCATTCCATAATAGCCTTGATCTTTGTTGGATCCACGACGATACCTTCATCGGAGATGACATGCCCTAAGTAGTGAATCTTCGATTGATAAAATGAGCATTTGGACAACTTCTCATACAATTTGTGCTCTCGTAGACACTGTAGTACCAAGCACAAGTGCTCATCATGCTCCTTTGTCATCTGAGAGTAAATCAAAATATCGCCAATGAATAGTACTTGGATAAAATTGTCTAAGTACTCACGGAACACCTTGTTCATCAAATTGATAAATACCCTGGGGCGTTTGTCAGACCAAACAGTAAAACAATAAACTGGTAATGTCCAAACCTCATCTTAAAGGAGGTCTTAGGGACATAATCCTCCTTGATCTGTAACTGGTGATACCTTGATCGCAAATAGATATTTGAGAACACTGTCACACCCTTCATATGATCGAACAGATCATCTATCCTCGGCAATGGATACTGATTATTGATCGTTTCCTTGTTTAATTGACGGTAGTAAATGCAGAGCCTCCACGACCCATCCTTATTTCGTATTAAAATAAAAGGCACACCCCACGATGCCACACTTGGATATATCAATCCCAGGTCCAGGAATTCCTTCAGTTGCATTATCAACTACTATAACTCTAGGGTCGAAATCTGATAAGGTGTTCTCGCTATTGGTTTAGTCCCTAGTTTTAGGTCTATAGTAAACTTCAATTCCCTCTCAAGTGGTATCCCAGGTAACTCCTCTGGGAATACTTCTGCAAACTCTTTCCTCAACCTTCAGTTTGGCTCCAGAAGCCATCTCTATGAAGCTAAACTCATCATGTTTGACTACCTTTACCTTAATCCTTTTTAGTGCCACACCATAAATGAAAATCTCGGTAGCACCAGGATCTATCAAAATACTAAGGGTCTGGTTAGCGACGATACCTGATGTCTCGAGAACAGTTGACTAGTGCTCTTCATGGCAGTTATTCACTGTTGCATGAATCTGATGGGCCTTGCCCATATCTCCCATGGTAGTGGGCTTGGCTGGTCCATACTCTCTAGCCCTCTCCAAAGGGAAATTGTGCTAGCAGTGGGGCTCCCCACACGTTCAACACCCCTTCTTCGGTCCAGTACTCCTGATACCCGAAGTAGAAGATTACAGCCCATCGTCTTGCAATCCTGGTCTGTTTTGTTGAACAGTCCTAAACTGCTATTGTTGTTGAGGATGTGGTCCCTGATAAGGTGTCCGCTGCTAAGGCATCGGTCATCGAGGTATAGTGAAAGTGGATCCCCTATGGAAGCCACGATATCATGGTGTATGTCTGGCTGGTGTCTGATGCTTCTGTGCACCAAATGACACCATCCCTGCTGGTCTCACTGGAGTCCTGCTCTGACCCCACTGATAAGCTCCTCCTCTGCTATGAGGGCCTTCTAGATGACATCATGCAAGGTTTGAGGCATCATAATCATAACCTTTGCACAAATGCTACCATTAAGGCCAAGCACGACCCTATTGACCTTAAGTTTCTCAGTATTAATATGCGAAGCATACTGAAGCATCTCCATAAAATGGGCCTCATACTCGAGTATCGTATGACTGCCCTGTCGTAAGGAGTTGAACTCGTTGAGCTGACTCTCAATGAATTCCTTTGATAGGTACCTCTCTTAGAACCGTTCCTCGAACAGTTCCCATGACACGTCCTCGACGACCATGTTCATCTGTGGTAGGAGCGTCTTCCACCATAGAAGAGCGCTCCCCTTCAGTTGAAATACCGCCATGTAGACATTCATGTTGGAGGTATAGTCGCAAAGTGCAAAGAACATCGCCATATTCTCCAACCATGCCTTGGTGGTTGCATCGTCCGAGGCACTAAAGAACTCATGAAATTTGACCTTCTCGAGTTCATGGTGAATGCTACCAGTACCGACCGGAGCGTGCAGTGGACCCTCAGGGTGTGTCAATGCCTTGGCCTCATCTATGTCCAAATGGTTGATCAATGCCTCAAACATCTGCTGAAAAGACCTCATCATTCCAACCACATCACCCACCGCTATCTACTCCTACCCGACAACCTGTTCGTCTCCCTAGGGGCTAGACCCCTCTGACGTGGATGCTACTGAAGGCATCGTGTCTCCTCCCCTAGCACCCTGTCGTATGCCTCCGCGACGTCCTCTAACCATGATTACCTACACGATTACAAGTCAACTGAATTGGAAACATTATAATCAAAATCATATCAATGAAAGCCATAGTGGTCCCAAGTTGCCGGTTGAACCTTGCTCTAATACCACATGTAATGACCCCTTCGTTACGACTATGAGAAAAGYAGAAGTGAAAAAACCTTTTTTTTCTTTAGGCGAGAAGGTGATGACAAAAATATTTTAACCACATCACTGACAACAAACGCAAGCACACAGTCCATGCAACAAGAAACTATGGCTCCATGCACTAGAACTAAGCAACTGAGCGGATCATGAGTAGAACAAAAAGGATAAAAACACTACCTGCCCGACGCAAACACATCCACGCCTACAATATAAGAGACAACTGTTAGAATATAAGTGGATGTGCTCGTTTTACCATTGACAATACCCTTGTCACCCAACCATAGGTCAAAGCCACCCTTTAAGCACCTAAACCTTGACAGAGAATCACTCTGAGAGAAAACCCTAGGCTAGATAGTCAAACAAAGGGTAGCACACATTTCCCCAAGGATATTGCACCAATAAGATCTTATCAGATAGTCCAAACCCTAGCCAAGAGATAGTCCAAGTGTAACTTCTAGTTGCAACAGCTGCAATGACATCTCTCCACCAAACCTATGCAGAAACTAGGCAATTGCAATGTGCACAAGTGTTGCTCTGCAATACTGAAACTACCTTCTAGAATGAAGACTGGCCTCCTATATTTATATCAATTCTGGTTAACTGCCAAGGCCGAATTCTCATTCTGGGTACTTGTCTGTTCAGTATATTATTATTTCTTCTAGCCGACTTCTTCTCTTGGAGGCTAATAACCTAATATAAATTATCTTCTTGAGCTGACAAGTCTTCTAGGGTTATTAGCCAATGCATTAGGGTTTCTCTTGCTTCTTGGAGTATTCTATTCTTGTCAGGTTTACATGTGAAGGTAAATACCTCTCGCAGCTACCATAATATCAACATTCCCTCCTAGCTAGGGAGGTATTACAGGTAATGTTCTTGAGCACAAAACATACCATTCACCCAGTCGCATCAACATAGTTGTATAGTCTATATCATGACTAGATCATGAGAACCATCATCATCATCAGTTTCATCAGCTGCATCATCTCTCGAAACCATACTTCATTTGAGTAATCATGCATGATGTTGGATAAGTCACTCACACCACAAAGTGATACAAGAGCCATTCTTCTAATCTGGATATATGTCCTAGAAGAGTACATGTTCTGAACCATTTTCCGTCTGGGAAATTTCTGTTCTTTGATCATCCATCTAGTTGATAATCATTTCCAATATTGTTGATAGTCTTCAAGGAAATCAAAATAAAAATAGGACACAACTGTGTCTATCCATAGTAGTACATAACTATAATCCAGTGGTACACTACCACACCAAATAACACACAAGTACTTGATCAAATAGTGGAACACATCCACCATAGTAGTGTATATCTACTGTCATACAATCTTCATAACAATCATTTGATATCAACCTACACAGAAACAATGTTATGATATAAACTAAATCACATGGGCCATTCTTCCACTCACATCTGTGAGTTCTCAGAAGAGCATCTTCCCTCAAAAGGTAAGACATCAATGATGAGCTATCTGGACTATTCTTCTCAAGAAAGGAAGAATAATTGTCCTGATTTTTGAGCCTGGATCATTCCCCACCCTGGCCATTCCTTTGACACTAAAAAAAGTGTAACCTGGAGAGAATGAATTCGAACTAAGGAATGCATGTCCCTGATTTTTGAGCCTGGACCATTCCCCACCCTGGGCCATTCCTCTGGCACTAAACAAAGTGCAACCTGGAGAGAATGAATACACCCTAAGGAATGATTGTCCAGGCCATTTCCTTTTTTAACCACAAGAAGAAAATATTGTCTGGTATCAACATCCAAAATGAATCATTCCTCATGTTAACCACAATGAGAAATCATTGTCCGGCGAAGCGGGCAAGTCTTCTTAAGTAACCCTCAAGAAGAGAGACTTCCCTAGACCACTCCCCATGTTAACCACAATGGGAAGTCGTTGTCTATGATACATCAGCAATATGGACCATTTCCCATGTTAGCCACAATGGGAAATCACTGCATGTTAGAAAAATTAATCCACCTTCTGAACTAGAAAGGAAACTACTCATCCTGGACCATTTTTCGAACTGAAAAATGATTGTCCATAAATCAATACATATCAGTTCTCCCTCCCAACATGGGAGTCATCTCTTCCTTTTTCAATAATGAAGTTGTCTCCACGAGATCCAACTTGAGTACGCAAACTCTTTCATATTGGATAGAAGCTTTACTAAAATGTCTGCTTATCTGCTCATCTGTGGAGATATGTATTGGAGAACCACTTTCTCCTTTCTAGACTTCATCACGGATAATGTGATGCTTTATTTCAAATGTACTTCGGTCTGGAACACTAGTTTTTCTCTGAAGGATTCATGTAGCTCTGATCAATAAAGTATATCATTGTTTGGAACACTGGAACATATCCATGTGGCACTTCTTCAGTCATCATGAGATCTGATCTACTGAGTAATCATCTTGATACAATATCTCTATTATAGAAAAATCTTCACCACACTTTTGCTATGCACTAGAGGTTCTCCACCAAGTTATGTTTTTCCATCTACATACAAGGGTCTCTTTCTGGTATGCCTCAAAGTCTTAAGGTTGTTCTTCATACACTCTTTGTTCAATTGCTCTGGAGAACAGTCTTTGCATTTATATGATGTAGAATTTGAACTCATGTATGTTTCAAATGATATAATGACTCATGTAGAGATATGTCTAGTTTACTGGAACAAGTAATCATCATAGTCTTCTCTCTCCATCTGGGAGAACCTCTAGTTCTAGATCCCGCAATGCTTTCATTCATAAGTCTTCCATACACTGTTCTTCATCACAACTTTCAATTCCTCTGCTTGATTTCTTTTAGTGAGTTCATATCAGGCAGGTAATCTTGTGATTCTCGATACAATGAGTGGTTGTTCTGGCTTCTCTTTCTTTCTTGGAATCTTCATATTCTTCTTCATGTTTTTCTTTAGCTCTTGAGTCCATGGAGTTTTTTATAGATTCCATGCCCTAAATATTCCACTTTTTCCTTTCATCATAGGTTCACGAATGTGAATGGACAACCAGGGATACTTTAAGCCTTCTCTTCGAAGAAGACTTCTTCGAAGGTCGAACTGAACACATACTTCTTTTCATGTTTGCTACCATGGATATATACTTCATCATCTTCAATGGATCGTAGGATTAGCTCCCTCCTAATCCTTTCTTCCTGTATGAATACGTGCTCTTCTTTATGGTGATATATAATCAACTCCCTCCATCTAGGAGACTCCATGTTTTCATCTGCATCCTTATTTTCTTCTACAAAGCGTCATAAATCTTTCTCCAATTTTCTCTTGATTGATGACTTCTTTCTTCTAGGTTTCTTCTATATTGATTCTGATTTCGACTTAACTTGTAATAGCCTCCACAAGATTTGTTTGATATATTTCATCCTTTCTTGTATAGTGATAGCCATCCTTATCTTATTGTTCTATAACGTTCCTCCTCATTAGGAAGACAACCTCTTATAACAAGTGCAATTTTATTTTTATTTTTTTGTGTGCGTGTGTACAAGGGTAACAAGACATTATACTCTGCACTGTCACATGACGACGAATCATGACGTATACAACTGCGATATCAACATAAAGATCTAAGATGCACAATGACATCTTCCAATAATGGACAACAATCAACCGACAATAAAAAGACTAACTACCCATCCATCCTACCCTGCAATGGTTAGGACCTCCAAGACACATAAGCAATGCTCAAGCTCAGGTTCCCATCGATTTTAACCTTTTAAGGTCTCAGGGCTGGTGACTGTTCTGAGGAACATGGAGGTGTCTACATCCTTCCCGACGCAAGAAGACCAATGCCTACTAAGCTAATGACAAGACAAATCATCAATATCGCAATTAACAAAGTTATCTCATTAAGGCAACTTTCAAGGGTGAATTCTTGTTAACTCATTAGATTACTCACTACTATTACCGTATTGCATTGGAAGTGTATTTTTAATCAATCACAAGATATCGACAGTTAATATAACAAGTAAGGCATTTATTATGACAATAATACAACCTTTAATATAACAGCTAACCTGGTTATCACATTAAGGCGAAAGCATTAGAGAGACATTAATAACTCCTCAACTCATTAAATTACTCACCACTTAAAAGTCATTAAAAAGCTACTATTCTCCCTTCTTATACCAATTTAATGAGATACTAAATTCCAAAGGTAAATCTAGCCACAATCCCTTTCTATTATTATTATAATACATCCCAAGGGTCTTGAACATTCCCCTCTTCTCAGTAACAGGTTATACTTAAAAGAAACCAATTTACATGAACGCTTGTAAG
>JASDQU010736824.1:419084-441563 GCA_032191745.1 Picea mariana | reverse complement strand
TTAAACAAAATTTCTTCTTAACCCAATTAGAAACTAAATAGATTTAAATGAAAGGGCAAGCAACTGCATTAAGTTAACAGAGAACATTCAGCCATTAAAATGAAATATCATAATTCAATGAGCCTTAAATAATCGATAAATGCAACTAAGGATTTAATTAACATTAGCCTCATCCATAATTAAATTATCCATTCTTAATGATCGATAAAACAACTCTACATTTTACCACACTGCAATGTCCATCTGCATTAGTTGAAATCAATGAAAGTTTAAGGAGGGAGAACTTTGGTTGCCAGGGACGGAGGTTGCCAGAGACGAAATTACAGAACAATACAAAACTAAAATGCCCGACACCCATTGCAGAACGAATTCTCTGAACTAATTTTACAAAAACGGAAATGCCAATACACTCATTGCCGGAACACATTCTTAAAACTAAATTTTACAAAAACAGAATGCCAATACACTCATTGCCAGAACGAATTATCAGAACAAATTTTACAAAACGAAAATGCCAATACACTCATTGCCAGAACGAATTCTCAGAACTAAATTTTACAAAAACGAAATGCCAATACACTGATTGCTAGAATGAATTCTCAAAACTAACTTTTACAAAACGGAAATGCCAATACACTCATTGCCAGAACGAATTCTCAGAACAAATTTTACAAAACAAAAATGCCAATACACTCATTGCCAGAACGAATTCTCAGAACCTAATTTTACAAAAATGGAATGCCAATACACCCATTGCCAGAATGCATTCTCAAAACTAAATTTTACAAAAATGGAATGCCAATACACTCATTGCTAGAACGAATTCTCAGAACAAATTTTACAAAACGAAAATGCCAATACACTCATTTCCAGAACGAATTCTCAGAACAAAATTTTATAAAAACGGAATGCCAATACACTCATTGCCAGAACGAATTCTCAGAACTAAATTTTACAAAAACAGGAATGCCAATACACTCATTGTCAGAACGAATTCCCAGAACAAATTTTACAAAACGAAAATGCCAATACACTCATTCCTAGAACGAATTCTCAGATCTAAATTTTACAAAAACAGGATGCAATACACTCATAGCCATATTTAAAAATTCTCCCATTATTACAAAACTCCCATAGCCATATATAAAAACGCCCACAGTCAGATATAAAATCCCACAGTCATATATAAATGCCCACATTAAAAAAAAACGCCCACAGTCAGATATAAACACCCACCGTAGTTTATAAACACCTAAAGAACACCAATAAGAAATTGCAGCCAATAGTAAGAGAATGCCAGAGCCAAGGATAACTCATCGAAAGGATTGCGGGGTTATAACAGTCTAGGGGCAGAAAACAAAAACAAGGAAACGGGATGATCCAAAATTCAACACATCAATCATCATCATAAGGATTCATATACAACTTTAAACAATTTTCCTTTTATTCTTAAAAAAACAAGCGCACTTGCGTACCTGTGACCAATGGCGAATAACCCGAAGACGCTATCCCACACTTGAGCTCCGTGCCGCTCCCGCTCATCGACCGTCGAAACCTCACTGGAACCTCCCAGCCAACGCTAGGGGTACTCTGCCTCCTCATTAGCCCTCGAGCCACAAAGGAACCACACACTATCCAGATGGTACGTCTAGCTCCCAGCTCGCCTCACAAAGCCGAGCTACCACTCCTATCCAAGCTAGGAAATCTCAACTCCCCACAAGTAATCAGTCAAGTCACAAATCCAACAGTGTAACGTTACACTAACAACCGATCCCCCCTTTCCTCCTTCTCTTCCCTTTCTTTTATAGAGTTTTAAAACTTCCATCTTTTTCTTAAATCTCATTTAATTTAAGTTTTAAATAATAACTTCTAAAGCCTCTCCTTCGTACAAGTGTCATCCACCCCCCACGTTCCTCCGTTAACTATTTTCTTTAATTTATTAAATTGTCTTAATTCCGTCACCCACCTAGAGTTACTCCTATGTGTCCCTACATTCCCTTACAAGTTTTAAATACTTTCCCTAAAATGAAGTTGCTAATTTAGTTCAATTTAGAAGGTTCTTTATTGCAGATTCTTTACTAAGTTGACCTCGCTTTTTACCATAAGTTCTCTCTTTCCTTTATTATGTTTCCTCCATTCCTTAGTTTCCTAATTTTTATTATTCCCTTCTTTTCCCTTTTTATTAGAGCCAAAAATGGCAGTTGCGCAAATTAACTTTCTTTCCTTTTTATTAATGATTTAGTATCTTTTACACTTTCACAAGTTAAACAATTAAATTATTCTTTACAATTTTAAATCCACGGATTTTAATTAAATTCTTACTCTCTTCATTTTACCCCAAAAATTTTATGAAGACTAAAAACTATTACTTAAGTAGTTTTTAGTTTAATTTTTTTTTTTTTTACTTTTATAGGGTAATTTTTCTTAAGGTTAGACAAAATTTTACCCCTAGAGAAGTTTTAGACTTATGACTTAGATTATGAACTGGGTGACATTTAATTAGGGAAGTTGTTCAAGAATTTGTTCATGTGTTAAATGCCGTAGAGCCATCTAGGTTTGTTCATTCATCATCATCAATGCGACGTGCCCTTCAGGATGCACTACGTGCTCCAAGGGTGCCACTCGCCTTTGGTGTTTCTTTTGCACGACGTGCCCTTCAGGACGCACCACATGCTCCAAGGGTGCCACTCACCTCTTGTGTTTCTTTTGCGTGACGTGCCCTTCAGGATGCACCACGTGCTCCAAGGGTGTCACTCGCCTCTTGTGTTTCTTTTGCGCGACGTGCCCTTCAGGATGCACCACATGCTCCAAGGGTGCCACTCGCTGCTTGACTGATTGGTAGACATCAATAACCCCTGGAGTCAACACTCCGCCAAGTGAACTTGTGGGAGACTAAGGGCTTCTAAGGAATAAGGCCCCTGCCTTATTGCGTGCCCCTTAGAATCATCATGAGCGACTGTCGCAGTCTGCCCTCACAACATCGTGGGTCCTCTTGAACTAAGTAATCATTAACCTACAGTTCGAGCCACAGTGGGAGTGCTAGTAGGCTATTGGAGGGCTGCTATTCAAACCTCTCCCTCAACCTCTCTGGTAGTCGTGTGTGTGGCCCCTTTACTCCATATGTGAGTCTGGTCGGCAAGCTATTGTCAGCCTGCATCATCAACAATCATGTCAGAACATGTCCATATCATATCATCAAATCAAATGTAATAGCACAGTAAATAAATAAACCCAAATAGCACACTCCTTGACTCAATCCGAAGTCCAAGGGGTTCCATCGATGCCTTGGCATCCTCAAGGTCCAAAACCCTACACACTCAGTAAAACCGAGTCAATAGCACCTGCCTATGTCAATGCAGTAAAACATCATGTCATCTATCATAACGCATCATAATCAGGGACAAATGTTTTAATATCATAATAGTCTAGATCACTTGCGAGCAAGTGTCCTCAAAGAATAAGTTTTCTCAGTGCTCCAGAGCGGGATGTTACATACACCCCCTCTTGGTCTAAACTTCGTCTCGAAGTTTCATAGTATAAATGATGAAATAAGTGTATCATAGTATCATATGTCTATCTATCAAACAAAAATGGAAACTGCTGGCACATATCATATGCGTCCTCCCAGGTCGCCAAGTGCGGACTATAATTGTCCCAGTGGACCTTGACCTGATCTACCATTCGATGTTGCAACTATCAAACGCGATGATCTAAGATGCAGACTGGCTCAACCGTGAGCACTCCCTCATCTGATACCTGCAAGGAACTCATATCAATGACATGTGTAGGATCACTAATATAATATCTCAAAACAGATACATGAAAAACATCGTGCATCCACCTCAAGGAATCAGGTAAGGCTAGTCGATAGGCCACAGGCCCCTTTCTCTCCACAATCTTGAAAGGTCCCACAAACCTAGGAAAGAGTTTATATCCCTTTCCAAACTTGATTGAACTCTTATGCAGTTTAACCTACAAGAAGACTCGATCACTGACCTCATAACTACGGTCGACTCGGTGCGCATCAACATAACTCTTCTGTCGATCCTGCGCTTCTTTAATTCTTTGTCTTATGGTTTGCATTTTATCTTCCATTTCTTGGATCGCTTCTGGTCCCACTAGGACCCTATCCTCAAGTCGATCCCAACTCAAGGGCGTCTGACACAGTCGCCCGTAAAGAAACTCGAAAGGCAGCATCTTAATGGTGCTCTGGTAACTGTTGTTGTAAGCGAACTCTACTAGTGGCAAGAATTCCTCCCAACTCTTTTGTTGGTCCATCACATACATGTGCAACATGTCTTCCAAGGTTTGGTTCGTTCGTTCGATCTATCCATCAGTCTCTGGGTGATATGCAGTACTAAATTTAAGTTGGATTACCAAGGCCTCTTGGAAACTCGTCCAAAATTGTCCAGTAAACACCGATCCTCGATCGAATATAATCCTCGTAGGCATGCCATGCAGCCTCACAATCTCACTGATGAAAACTCTAGCTATGTCAGGTGCCTGATACGTCATATGCATAGGAATAAAGTGAGCACTCTTCGTTAGAGTGTCTACTACTACAAAAATCGAGTCATGTCTCCTGGCCGTCAGTGGCAATCCAACAATAAAATCCATCGAAATAACCTCCCATTTCGATTCTGAAATGACATGTGGTTGAAGTAATCCTGCTGGGTGTCTATGTTCAGCCTTTACCTGCTGGCACTCCAGACATCTGGTCACATAGTTGACTATGTCAGCATTCATTCCCTTCCAGAAGAATAAGGGTTTAAGGTCTGCCCTCATCTTCGTAACTCCCGGGTGAGCCATGTAAACTACTCTATGAGCCTCGCTCAAGATCAACATCCTCAAATTGTCATTTGGTGGTACATAAATCCGACTTCTAAAACTCAATAACCCATCACTATCAAATGAAAATCCTTCATATCGTGGTACCATCATGTTGTTTTGTTTGATAAAACCCTCGACCTCCTTGTACCAGTCATCGTCACGCTGTAAAGTGAGAATCTTCTCACGTAGATTTGTCTGAAGAGGCAACACCGAAAAGATGCATGGTCTCTGACTCAAAGCATCCGCCACTCGGTTCATTGTTCCTTTTATGTAAGAAATCTCAAAGTCATACTCGCTAAGAAATTCCGACCAATGTCGTTGTCGTGCGTTCAGGTCACTTTGCATAAAAATGTGTTGTAGTCCACAATGGTCAGTCTTTAATTCAAATTTTTGTCCAACAAGGTAGTGTCTCCAAACCTTCAAGGCATATATGATGGCTAATAACTCCAAATCGTGCGTCGCGTAGTTCTCCTCATGCCTTCTCAGTTTCCTCAAAATGTAAGCAATCACTCTTTCGTCTTGCATCAAGACTCCGCCTAAACCTTCCTTGGATGCATCTATGCATACCAAGAAGTTCGCATCCATGTCAGGGACCTTTAGCATCAGTGTTGTCGTCAACAACTCTGTAAGCTTCTGAAATGCTTCTGTGCATTTCTCGGTCCAAACGAACTTCTTTTTTTTCTTCTGCAATTCCGTGATCGGATTTGCTATCTTAGAAAATCCCTCGACAAACCGTCGATAGTATCCTACTAAACCCATAAAGCTATGCACTTCTGTGACATTCGTCTGCGTAGGCCATTCCATAATAGCCTCGACCTTGGCTGGATCCACGGTGATACCTTCGTCGGAGATGACATGCCCTAAGTAGTGAATATTTGATTGATAAAAAGAGCATTTGGAAAATTTCCCATACATTTTTTGCTCTCACGGACACTGTAGTACTAAGCGCAAGTGCTCGTCATGCTCCTCTATCGTATGAGAGTAAATCAAAATATCGTCAATGAACACTTGGATGAACTTGTCCAAGTACTCGTGGAACACCCTGTTCATCAAACTCATAAATACTCCTGGGGCATTTGTCAGTCCAAACAGTAAAACAGTAAACTCGTGATGTCCAAACCTCGTCCTAAAATCGGTCTTAGGGACGTCATCCTCCTTGATCCATAACTGGTGATACCCTGATCGCAAATCGATCTTGGAGAAAACCGTCGCACCCTTCATTTGATCGAATAGATCATCAATTCTCGGCAAGGGATACTAATTCTTGATTGTGGCCTTGTTCATTTGACGGTAGTCGATGCAAAGCCCCCATGATCCATCCTTTTTACTTATGAAAATAACTGGTGCACCCCAAGGTGACACACTAGGACGTATCAGTCCCAGGTCTAACAACTCCTTCAGTTGCATTTTCAACTCTTTTAACTCCAGGGTGGACATCCGATAAGGCGTTCTTGCTATCAGTTCAGTCCCTGGTTTTAGGTCTATGGTAAACTTCAATTCCTTCTCCACCAGCATCCCAGGTAACTCCTCCGAAAACACATCCACAAACTCTCTCACCACCGGAAGGTGTTCTAGACCTTCCGCTACTCCCTTCTCGTTTAGTGCAAGGATCGCATAAAGCTTGCACCCCTTGCACATACTCTTCCGTAACTATAAGGAAGAGACAAACCTGAGGGAAACTCCCTGGTTCCATCCTACAATCACACGTCTATGTCTGTCGTCATCAACCAAGCTCAACCATTTCGTCTTATAGTTGAGTATCGCCTCATGCGATTCCAACCAATCCATACCAATCACGACATCATAAGATCCTAATATCATGACGTATAAGTTGGCCCTCATGACAAACTCTCCCAGGTTAAGGGCACAACCTGTAACCGTTCCTCCAACCTTCTGTTTGGCTCCCGATGCCATCTCTACGAAGCTAAACTCGTCTTGTTCAACTGCCTTTACCTTAATCCTTTTTAGCGCTGCACCAGAAATGAAACTCTCAGTAGCACCTGGATCTATCAAAATACTAAGAATCTAGTCAGCGACAGTACCTGTCATCTCGAGCACAGTCGACTGATGCTCTGCCTGGCGGTTATTCACCGCTACATGAATCTGATGGGCCTTGTCCATATCTCCCACTGTAGTGGTTCTGGTTGATCCGGACTATATGGTCCTCTCCACAGGATAGTCGTGTTGTTAGTGTGGCTCCCCACACGTCCAACACCCCTTCTTCAGCCCAGTAGTCCTGGTACCCAAAGTAGAAGATGATGGCCCACCGGCCTGGAACCCTGGTCTGTTCTGTCGAATAGGCCTAAACTGTTGTTGTTGTTGGTGACGTTGATGTTGATGCTGTGGTCCCCGATAAGGAGTATGCTGCTGAGGCGGTCGTCTCCGAGGTGTGGTGAAAGTGGATCCCCTCTAGAAGCCACGATATCCCGGCGTATGTCTCACTGGTGTTTGGTGTTGCCGTGTTCTGGATGAAACCTACCCGGCTGGTCTCGCTAGAGTCATGGTCTGACCCCCACTAATAAGCTCCTCCTCTGCTATGAGGGACTTCTGGACGACATCATGCAAGGTTTGAGGCATCAAAATCCTAACCTTTGCATGCAGGCTACCGTTAAGACCAAACATGAACCTATTGACCTTAAGTTTCTCCATGTTAAGATGCAGAGAATACCGGAGCAGCTCCATAAAACGTGCCTCGTACTCAGGCACTGTACGACCTCCTTGTCGTAAGGCATTGAACTCATTGAGCTGACACTCAATGAATTCCTCTAAAAGGTACCTCTCTCGAAACTGTTCCTTGAACAGTTCCCATGACACATCTTCGACGGCCATGTTCAGCTGCGGTAGGAGCATCTTCCACCATAGAAGAGCGCCCCCCTTCAGTTGAAAGACCACCATGCGGACCTTCATGTTGGAGGTATAATCGCAAAGTGTGAAGCACATCTCCATGTTCTCCAACCATGCGTCGGCGGCTGCGCCATCCGGGGCACCAAAGAACTCAGGAAATTTGACCTTCTCGAGTTCACAGTGAATGCTACCATTAATGTTCGATGTGCGCGGTAGAACCCCAGCAGGCGCCAACGCCCTGGCCTCATCTCTGTCCAAACGAATAATCAGTGCCTTGAACATGCGCTGAAAGGATCTCATGATCCCAACTACATCGCCAACTACTATTTTCTCCTGTCTGAGAACCTGCTCGTCTCCCTGGGGGTTAGACCCCTCTGGCATGGATGCTACTGGGGGCGTCGCGCCTCCTCCCCTATCGCCCCATCGTCTACCTCTGTGGTGCCCTCTAACCATGATTACCTGCATGCACACTCAACTCAATTGGCAACAGTATAATCAAATCATGTCAACCAAAGCTATAGCGTTCCCAAGTCGCGGGTCGAACCCGCTCTGATACCATATGTAATGTTCCTCCTCGTTATGAAAACAACCTCTTATAACAAGTGCAATTTTTTTTTTTTGTGTGCGTGTGTACAAGGGTAACAAGACAGTATACTCAGCGTTGTCGCATGACGATGAATCATGACACATACAATTGCGATATCAACATAAATATCTAAGATGCACAATGACATTTTCCAGTAATGGACAACAATCAACCGACAATAAAAAGACTGACTACCCATCCGTCCTACCCTACAATGGTTAGGACCTCCAAGACACATAAGCAACGCTCAAGCCCAGGTTCCCATTTAAGGTCTCAGGGCTGGCGACTAGTCTGAGGAACATGGAGGTGTCTACATCCCTCCCGACGTAAGATGACCAATGCCTACTAAGCTAATGACAAGACAAATCATCAATATCACAATTAACAAAAATAGAATGCCAATACACTAATTTCCAGAACGAATTCTCAGAACTAAACTTTACAAAACGGAAATGCCAATACACTCATTGCCAGAATGAATTCTCAGAACAAATTTTACAAAACGAAAATGCCAATACACTCATTGCTAGAACGAATTCTCAGAACCTATTTTTACAAAAATGGAATGCCAATACACCCATTGCCAGAACACATTTTCAGAACTAAATTTTACAAAAACGGAATGCCAATACACTCATTGCTAGAACGAATTCACGGAAGAAATTTTACAAAACGAAAATGCTAATACACTCATTGCCAGAACGAATTCTCAGAACAAAATTTTATAAAAACGGAATGCCAATACACTCATTGCCAGAACGAATTCTTAGAACTAAATTTTACAAAAACGGAAATGCCAATACACTCATTGCCAGAACGAATTCTTAGAACAAATTTTACAAAACGAAAATGCCAATACACTCATTGCCAGAACAAATTCTCAGATCTAAATTTTACAAAAAAAGAATGCCAATACACTCATAGACATATTTAAAAATGCCCACATTATTACAAAACGCCCATAGCCATATATAAAAACGCCCATAGTCAGATATAAATGCCCACAGTCATATTTAAATGCCCACATTAAAACAAAACTCCCACAGTTAGATATAAACACCCTTCGTAATTTATAAATGCCTAAAGAACACCAATAAGAAATTGCATCCAATAGTAAGAGAATGCCAGAGCCAAGGATAACTCATCGAAAGGATTGCGGGGTTATAACAGTCTAGGGGTAGAAAACAACAACAAGGAAACGGGATGATCCAAAATTCAACACATCAATCATCATCATAAGGATTCATATACAACTTTAAACAATTTTCCTTTTATTCTTAAACAAATAAGCGCACTTGTGTACCTATGACCGACGGAGAATAACCTGAAGATGCTATCCCACATTTGAGCTCTGTGCCGCTCCCGCTTGCCGACCGTTGAGACCTCACCGGTACCTCCTAGACAACGCTAGGGGTGCTCTATTTCCCCCTTATCCCCTGAGCTGCAAAGGGGCCACACACTATCCAGACGGTATGTCTAGCTCCCAGCTCGCCTCGCAAGGCCGAGCTACCACTCCTATCCAAGCTAGGAAATCCCAACTCCCCAAAAGTAATCAGTCAAGTCACAAATCCGACAGCGTAATGTTACGCTAACAGTCGATCCCCCCTTTCCTCCTTCTCTTCCCTTTCTTTTATAGAGTTTTAGAACTTCCATCTTTTTCCTAAATCTCATTTAATTTAAGTTTTAAATAATAACTTTTAAAGCCTCTCCTTTGTACAAGTGTCATCCATCCCCCACGTTTCTCCATTAAATTTTTTCTTTAATTTATTAAATTGTCTTAATTCCCTCACCCACCTAGAGTTACTCATATTTTTACTCCTATGTGTCCCTAGATTCCCTTACATGTTTTACATACTTTCCCTAAAATGAAGTTGCTAATTTAGTTCAATTTATAAGGTTCTTTATTGCAGATTCTTTACTAAGTTGACCTCGCTTTTTACCATAAGTTCCCTTTTTCCTTTATTATGTTTCCTCCATTCCTTAGTTTCCTAATTTTTATTATTCCCTTCTTTTCCCTTTTCATTAGATCCAAAAATGACAGTTGCGCAAATTAACCTCTTTTCCTTTTTATTAATGATTTAGTATCTTTTACACTTTCACAAGTTAAACAATTAAATTATTCTTTACAATTTTAAATCCACGGATTTTAATTAAATTCTTACTCTCTTCATTTTACCCCAAAAATTTTATGAAGACTAAAAGCTATTACTTAAGTGGTTTTTAGTTTAATTTTTATTTTTTTTTACTTTTATAGGGTAATTTTTCTTAAGGTTAGACAAAATTTTACCCCTAGAGAAGTTTTAGACTTAGGACTTAGATTATGAACTGGGTGACATTTAATTAGGGAAGTTGTTCAAGAATTTCTTAATGTGTTAAATGTCGTAGGGCCATCTAGGTTTGTTCCTTGATCATCATCAACGAGACGTGCCCTTCAGGACGCACTACGTGCTCCAAGGGTGCCACTCACCTCTAGTGTTTCTTTGCGCGACGTGTCCTTCAGGACGCACCACGTGCTCCAAGGGTGCCACTCACCTCTTGTGTTTCTTTTGCGTGATGTGCCCTTCAGGATGCACCACGTGCTCCAAGGGTGCCACTCGCCTCTTGTGTTTCTTTTGCGCGACGTGCCCTTCAGGATGCACCACGTGCTCCAAGGGTGCCACTCGCCTCTTCAATGATTGGTAGACATCAATAACCCCTGGAGTCAACACTCTGCTAGGTGAACTTGTAGGAGACTAAGGGATTCTAAGGAATAAGGCCCCCGCCTTATTGCGTGCCACTTAGAATCATCGCGAGCGACTGTAGTCTTCCCTCCCAGCATCGTGGGTCCTCTCGAACTAGGTAATCATTAACCTATAGTTCAAGCCACGACGGGAGTGCTAGTAGGCTATGGCAGGGCTGCTATCCACACCTCTCCCTCAACCTCTCTGGTAGTCGTGTGTGTGGCCCCTTTACTCCATATGTGAATCTGGTTGCCAAGCTATCGTCAGCCTGCATCATCAACAATCATGTCAGAACATGTCTACATCATATCATCAACTCAAATGTAATAGCACAGTAAATAAATCAACCCAAATAGCACACTCCCTGACTCAATCCGAAGTCTAAGGGGTTCCATCGATGCCTCGACATCCTCAAGGTCCAAAACCCTACACACTCAGTAAAACCGAGTCAATAGAACCTGCCTATGTCAATGCAGTAAAACATCATGTCATCTATCATAACGCATCATAATCAGGGACAATTTTTTTAATATCATAATAGTCTGGATCACTTGCGAGCAAGTGTCCTCAAAGAATAAGTTTTCTCAGTGCGCCAGAGCAGGATGTTACATGTTCTTCCATAGATATAGTTCTTCTTGGAACATATTATCTTTTAAGAGATAGATATACAAGATATGTATAGAGACTTATGCAAACAAGATATGTACAAGAACTAAGAAGAGTATTGTTACCTTCAGAAGAAGAAGTCTCTTTCATCATGCTCAGTCTTCTTTGTGGTTTCCTTTTATTAGGCAACTGATGCTTCATGTTTCTCCTTCCTTTTCTTTAGCTCGGGACAATGATTCTTGTAGTGACCATACTTTCGACAGTTGAAGCATTGTACTTCTAAAATGTATTTCTCTTTATTTGGATTCCTCCTGCAACCAAACTTCCTTTTGTTCCTGAAATTCTTGAATCTTGTTGTGAAGGCTTGATCATTGTACTTATTTTGGGGTTTCTCTTTTGCACTGATCATGGATTCTTCTTGAGCACAACAATTCGAAAGTTCTTCAAATGTAGGATACCCCTTCCTTGTGTTCATGCTTGCGGCAACTGCATCCCATGTCTTGGGAAGACCATTGAGTACTATGTTTACCAATTCCTTCTCTGAAATGATCTCTTCAATAGCTTGTAGTTGATATTTTAACTGAGATATTCTCACAAAGTATGATGTTATGTTGTCATCATCATTTGTCTTCATGTCACGGAGCTCATTCTTCAGACTCATTACTTGTCCAATGTTTCTGACTGAGAAGAGGTTTGTTAGGGCATCGTACATCTTCTTCGATGAGTCAATATGGGAGATGTAGGGTATCAAGTGGTATTTTATATAATCCACTATGATACTCATGGCATTGATGTCACCGTCTTTGAACTTCTCCATAGCTGCAACATTTTGTGGTTCCTTCTCTTTCCCTTCTTCAAACTCTGGTTTCACGATATTTCCTTTCACAATATCCATCACTTTATTCTTGGCAAGGATGGGATTAATCCTTTTCTTCCACACTCTAAATTTAGAAGCTCCATCTAACTTGTTCTTTGACTTCATAGAGTAAGTCATGGCTTCATTGATTTGGTCAACCCTAGATTTGACCAAAAGCTCAAACTTCATGTCTTGGCTTTCTGAGAGTACCAAGAGATGTGTTAGGCTAGGGCACACTAATCTATCCATAGATTAGGTCAATACCTTTATTTAAGGTGCCTCAACAAGAGTATTAGGTTTTTTGCAACTACACCTGCTAATAACCCTAGCGACAGTGCTATGGTGACTACTCCTGCTAGAAACCCTAGTGGCAATTCTTCAACGAGATTAATATACTTACGGCTATGTTTCCTTATAGCGGTTAGACTGAATGAAGGAGGTTTGGGCCCATAACCTGTTAGAATATAAGTGGATGTACTTGTTTTACCATTAACAATACCCTTGTCACCCAACAATAGGCCGAAGCCACCCTCCGAGAACCTTAACCTTGACACAGAATCACTTTGGAAGCAAACCCCAGGCTAGATAGCCAAACAAAGGGTAGTGCACCTTTCCCCAAGGATAGCGAACCAATAAGAGTTGATCAGATAGTCCAAACCCTAGCCAAGAGATAGTCCAAGCGTAAATGCTAGTTGCAGCAGCTACAACGACATCTCTCCTCCAAACCTGTGTAGAAACTGGGCAACTGCAGTGCGCATAAGTGTTTCTCTGCAATACTGAAACTGCCTGCCAGAATGAAGACTGGCCTCCTGTATTTGTAGTAATTCTGGCTAAATGCCAGGGCCGACTTCTCATTCTGGGTACTTGTTTGTTCAGTATATTATTATTTATTTTAGCTGACTTCTTCTCTTGGAGGCTAGTAACCTAATATAAATTATCTTCTTGAGCCGAAAAGTCTACTAGGCTTATTAGCCAATTCAATAGGGTTTCTCTTGCTTCCTGGAGTATTATATTCTCGTCAGGTTTACACATGGCGATAAATACCTCCTGTAGCTACCATAATATAACCAACAACATCCCCATCCTGACACAACGACCTTGAAGAACCAAGACTAGAACCTCAAGGCGTGCGGACCCAACACCTGAAGGCATTCAACCCATGCACCAAAAGAAAAATTTACAACACTCGACAACACTCCCATAGAAGGCATCGACTCTGGCCAAGTTCGACCAGCTGTTGTATATTTTCTTGTACTCGTTCTTCATCATCAGGGAAATTGATATTTTCTATATCAACTTCTGAATCCATGTATTCGAGAAGGATATTACTTTTAGGTATGTGCTCTTCAATTTATTTATGAGAATTGGTCCTCTTTATTTTTACTTTCAATTTATGAGACTTTTCCAATTTTCCCTTAGGATGGTTTTTATCACTTCCATCATATGAATTATTCATTGAAGACTTTTTCTATTGATATCTTGTAGACTGAGAGTTCTTTTTAGATAGCATTGTGTTTTGGAAAATAATAGGAGATTGAGAATTCATTTTATTAGAGGGTTTTCTATTATGCTTATATTGATCTATGGTAATTGTGATGGTTTCAATATTACCTCCTTTCCTTTCAATGAATTCAACTAGAGGATCATGGTTGTATCCATCTTCTTCTCCAAATATAAAGTATTTATAAGTGTATTACTAAATCCACCTCATACCATGTGATCATGAAAGAGATTATTAGGGTCAAATCCCTTAATCTCTTTTGCAAATTTCATATTATATTGATAAAATTGTGTAGTATATTCATCAATTTTAACAGTTCCTCTTAGAAACATTTCGTCGAACTTCCAAGGTAGTGGGATAAACTGCTTATAATTTCTCTCATAAAATAAATGCAACCAGGACGTGTATTGTCTTTCCACTTCAACAACAAATAATTTTTCTTGAACATAGTAAGGAAGATAAAGGGGTTTCTCATGAGATTAGTAGATCCTTATAATATTGTATTTGTCTATTTTTTCCATAATCCCCTTCTTACCTAGAAAATTTGATGCTTCTTATGATAGTTCGAATGTATTTTCTCCAAAAACGAGCTTCATAAAAACAAATACCAATTCATTATATACTTCATAAAAGATGTGAGTGACATTTTTCCTCCACATGGATTGATACCACATTGTGATCGGGCCAGTGCTACAATTTACCCTTCTTTCTATGTTCAATCCCTTGAAAATATGACAATAAGTGATAGTGAATATCAAGTTGGAGGTCATATAGAAGTTCTTAGCATCTTTAAAACTTGATAGTTGTGAAGGAAATTTAGTGGAAATAATTTTCCCCCAATCAAAAATTGCGTGTTCATGGATTATAAAATATTAGATATAAAGAGAAAAATGAGGAATGGTTTTTATAGAATCTTGTCCTGTAATTCTAGTAAAAATCCATGCTACTTCTCGGTAGGGAGTTTTGAATGAAATGATCTAAATTATGAATATATCCTCTAGCATTGTCAAAGGATCTTCTAAGAATTCTTGCAGAATCTCTAATTCATTGTTCTTCTCCTTGAGGAAACTTCTAGCTTCATCTCCTTTGAATGAAATAGTCGAATATGGTCATTTAAACATCTTCCTTAAAGTTGAAGGTGCTAAAGATATATGGGATCTGTTGTGCAATAGAATTACCCTTCGATTTTGAATAAACTGATTGACACACTAGGAGACTATGTTTTTGCAATCGAAAACTTCAGAAATGTATCCAACTAGAGAAGTACCCGATTTCCATGTCTTATCATCATTTCTTTCTTATAGGGGAAATGTTGTGAAATATCAGTAATACCTTGACTAGTGAAAATTGTAATGTTCTCGTGCGAATAGGTTCAATGTGTCTCCACAAAATTGCTTCTTTCTCATGTCCGTTCTAGTGTAGTTATCCAACTCTGTGTATAATTCCTTCGAATATTGAAACACAATCCTCTTCAATAATATGACTTATGTCCTTTTCAATGGAGAAGTTGATAAAAATTAAACGATATTACCTCGAGAAGTATGCCATCAATAACGACCTTTTTCAAAATTCAATTAATAATTACTTTCCATAGGAATAACATTAATTAAATATTTAAAGATGTGAAAAATATAAGGGATACAAAATGGTAGGGTAGCGGGGTGGCGGACATTGAGAAAATATGAGGATGAATCCGTGAGTCTAGGAACCCACAAACCCGCGATGTAAAAGATATGAAGAAAATGGTTAAGTGTTGGTGGTAGCAGACATAAAAAGAAAACCAAGTAAACCTGCAAGGATGTGAACCACGAACCCGACATATATCAAGAAAATGGTTAATTCTTGATGCAATTCATATGCGACAAAGAAGAGCGGTGTGTTTTGTATAATGAGAAGTTCTTTTAGAATGAAAGTATACCCGCCATGAACGAAGCTTCCATGACTCAAAAATTTTCTAAGTAAAGAGATAAGAATAAGATAGGTATTAAGCTACATATAGATCAACAAGTATGTTCTTAAAGGTTCAAGGCAGAGCTAAATGAGACAAATACAAACATTTACGCCCACCTTCAAGTCTTCTAGAAATTGGAAGCACAAATCATAGCTCAACATAGCTCGATATAGGCCAAGAACATCCAATTTGTCTCCACCAGGGAAGGCTTGAATGATATGCAACGATGGATCATCGAGGACCTGGATGCTCCGACTAAGCTATCATGCCCCTTGGAATGGGAAAGGAAAATTGATTATGTTGTCCTTGATCGATGCCAACAAGCTAGAGATAAATATGAAAAGAAAACAAAGAGCTCCTTGGTCATTTGCACACAACTCCAAAAGGCAATGCACATTTTGACACATAAAGGAAATCTACCTCTTATTGAGTCTCTCAGAAATACCCAAACAAAAGATCATCTCTTTAAATAAATCCAAAAAAATATGAAGCAAAGGAAAGAGGAAATTGTGATAGCTAAAAATGTGACACCATACTTGATGGAGGAGAATCTCTCTAAGTTAGCCAAAACACAAACAATGATCCATGCTTTCATGGCTAACTTGAAGAGGCACATGAAAACCCTTTCAAACAACTCATCCTCCCATGAATCCACCCTAGAAACACTCTTGTACTACAAAATCGTATCTATTGGAGGACAACATGAAGCTTGGGAAGCTTAGGTTAGAGACAAAGACAAGTAAAAGAGCAAAAATAACAAATTCTAGTTTTTCTACAACTGCCTCCTATTTCATCTTTTGTCAATTGTCATCAACTTTTTCCTATTCTAAAACTTGTCAATGTCATTTCAGAAGGGAAAACCGAAAAGACTTGTAATTGCTTCTTGCATAATCCAATAAGACACCACAATTAGATACTTACATTACTATAAGTAAAGGAAGAGGCCCGTTTTGAGTGGGGCTCTTCAAGCATTGTATATTTGGAAACTATTTTCAAAATTAATACCAAGAAGCCTTCACAACAATCTTGTTAGAGAGAATAACTTTTTTGGATAGTATCTTGATATTTTCAACAAATTGTTATGGTGTTTACATGTGTTATAAGAATGTTCTTTTGTTTATAGACTATTGTTGTGCAAACATAAATCTTTATTGGAGTTTAATTCCTTATTTCTTTTCTTTTGTCATGAGATGGTGATTAGTTTATGCATGTAATTTCATAGCTTAGAATAATCTTGTTATGTCTTTAAAAATAAATTATTATTATTACTTAACTTTAAAAATAAATTATCATTATTATTATTTCTTCCAAGAAAACTTATCTTAGAATAATCTTGTTATGTATTTGTATGCATGTCTTGTCTAACCTTGTTGTTTCTTAAAAGTTATTTGAAATGAGTCTTTTGCAGGAATTAGCTGGATTTTTGGCTTCCCATTGATTACCATAGTCACTCCTAGCTAAGACAAGATAGGTTAGATTCTATTTTTTCATTATAGCCTCAATAGGTTGACATTCACTAAAAATATAAGGTTGACATTCACTAAAAAGCTAAATTGAAAACATATGGTTTAAAGAAAGTTTACTTAAGTTTATAAAACTTTTTTTGGTCTAAATAGTTTTAATGACATGAACATAATTTCATAAATTTAATGTAATTGTGAGAAATATGTGATTTAAGTTTTAACCATTAAAAGTAAGTTTAATGTTAAGAATATATGTTTTATTTTTAAGTTACAAGTTTAAATAAATAAAAAAAGGATATATACACCTTCCTACTTGACTTTTAAATCTAAATTTAACTTTAAAAACAAATTATTATTATTAATTCATTGAATCAAACTTGCCATAGCCATACAAAATTAAGATACGTTCTCTACAACTTCTGTCACAAAACTAAGAATGGTTCTGGATGATGTTGATTTGTTGTGCCAGAAATATTATGGAGTCTCTTTGACCCAGTCATTCCCATCAATGTAATTCAATCTCAAATATGGCAGGACCTTGGCACTAGAAGTGACTTTATTGGATCACGAAACTCATTCCTTTTGTCTTTCTCCAACCCCGGAACACTGGAACTCGCTATAATTCATAGTCCTACACATTGACATAGTGAATGAAAATGGATAATATTAGATCGAAATATGGCATTGTAGTTGTTAGTGCAGGGATGGAATAATATAGCAATGACTTACTTTCTTCTTCTAGTCTTTCCGGGCCAGTCTCCCCATCATTCTGGGAATATAATGTCAGCCATGTAAGTGTTAGCAAACACTAATGTGGAGTAAGGTCCCCATGGCCTGCCGAGATGCATTAATCCTTTTCCTGTCAACTTGCATTGCAAAAAGACGAAGCTAGAGTCTTCCGATGGAGAGGATATCTTCTGAGTTTGCAGTTTTGTGATCAATGAATCAAAAATATTGTATTATTTTTAATCTACGTCGAACTATGACACATAATAACAATCGAAAATTGTTCATGATTTGTATTTGGTTTACCTTATAGAGAGATTTTTTGTTTCCGAAGATGACATCGATGACACCTTCAATGTAACAGTTTTGAAAGTAATGCTTCCCACTTTTGTCTAACACGGTATCCTGATACCCCGAAAATATGCAATTGTGAAATGCACAACAATCTCTTGAAATCCTCATCACCATAGCTTGATCGTCCAAGCCCATATCATCAAAACCATATGAATTCTTCATAACTCTATTTTTTAAATTAACTCAATGAATTGATCTAAATTATGGATATATCCTCTGGCATTGCCGAAGGATCTTCTAAGAATTCTTGCAGAAGCTCTAATACGTTGTTCTTATCCTTGAGGAAACTTATAACTTTGTCTCCTTTGAATGTAATAGTAAACTCTAGTCATTTAAACATCTTCCTGAAAGTTGAAGGCGCTAAAGAGATATGGGATACATTGTGTAGTAGAATTACCCTTTGATTTTGAATAATCTTATCAACAGACTAGGAGACTATGTCTTTGCAATCGAAAACTTCAGGAACACATCCAACTAGAGAAGTACCCGATGTCCAAGTCTTATCATCATTTCTTTCTTATAGGGGAAATGTTGTAAAATACCAGTAAGACCTTGACTAGTGAAAATTGTAATCTTCTTGTGTGAATAGGTTCAGTGTGTCTCCACAAAAATTCTTCTTTATCATGGCCATTCTAATTTAGTTGTGTAACTCTGTGTATAATTCCTCGGAATATTGAAACAAAATTCTTTTCAGTAATATGACTTAAGTCCTTTTCGATGGAGAAGCTAATACAAATTAAATGATATTACCTCAAGAAGTATGCAGTCAATAACGACCTTTTCATAATTCAATTAGCAATTACTTTATGTAGGAATAACATTAAATAAATATTTAAATATGTGATAAAAGGTAAGGGATAAAAAATGGGAGGGTATTGAGGCAACGAGAATTGAGAAAATATGAGGATGGATCCATGAGTCTGGGAAGCCACAAACCCGCGATGTAAAATATATGAAGAAAATGGTTAACTGGTGGTAGAGGACTTAAAAAGAAAAGAAGGTAAACCCGCAAGTCAACAATCCTGCGAACCCAACATATATCAAGAAAATGGTTAATTCTTGATGCAATTTATATGCGACAGAGAAGAGAGGTGTGTTTTGTATAACGCATAGTTCTTTTGGAATGAAGGTGCACCCGTCGTGAACGAACCTGCCATGACTAAAAAAATTTGTAAGTAAAGAGATATAAGAAGAAGATAGGTATTAAGCTACATATAGATCAACATGTATGTTCTTAGAGGGTCAAGGAAAAGCTAAATGTGACAAATACAAACATTTACGCCCACCTTCAAGTTTTCCAGCAAATAGAAGCACAAATCATAGCTCAACATAGCTCGGTATAGACCAAGAACATCCAATTTGTCTCCATCGGGGAAGGCTTGAATGATATGAAATGATGGATCATCGAGAACCTCGATGCTCTGGCTGAGCTATCATGCCCCTTGAAATGGGAAACGAAAATTTATTATGTTTCCCTTGATCGATGCGAACAAGCTAGAGATGAATATGAAAAGAAAACAAAGATCTCTTTGGTCATCTGCATGCAAGTCCACAATGAAGTGCACATTTTGACACCTAAAGGGAATCTACCTCCTATTGAGCCGCTCAAAATACCCAGAAAAAAGATCATCTCTTTGAAGAAATCCAACAAAATATAAAGCAAAGGCAAAAGGACATTGAGATAGAAAAGATGGTGACAACAGACTTGATGGACAAGAATCTCTCTAAGTTAGCCAAAACACAAACAATGATCCAAGCTTTCATGGCTAATTTGAAGAGGGACATGAAAACCCTTTCGAACAACTCATCCTCCCATGAAGCCACCCTAGAAGAACTCTTGCACTACAAGGTTGTATCTATCGGAGGACAACATAAAGCTTGGGAAGTTTACGTGAGAGACAAAGACAAGTAAAAGAGGAAAAATAGAAATTCAAGTTTGTCTACAACTACCTCCTATTTCGTTTTTTTGTCAATCATCATCAGCTTCGTCTTATTCTAAAACTTATCAATATCATTTGAGAAGGGGAAGTTGAAAAGACTTGTAATTGCTTCTTGCATAATCCAATAAGACACCACAAGCAGTTACTTAGATTACTATAAGTAAAGGAAGAGGCCCATTTTGAATGGGGCTCTTCAAACATTGTATATTCGAAAACTATTTTCAAAATTAATACATATAAGGTTAACCATCTTCTTAGAGAGAATAACTAATTTGGATAGTAGCTTGTTATTGCAAATTCTTATGGTGTTTACATGTGTTGTAAGAATGTTCTTTTGTTTATAGACTATTCTTGTGCAAGCATAAATCTTTATTCCACTTTAATTTCTTATTTCTTATCTTTTGTCGTGAGATGGTGAATAGTTTATGCATGTAATTTCATACCTTAGAATAATTTTGTTATGTTTTTAAAAATAAATTATTATTATTACTTAACTTTAAAAATAAATTATTATTATTATTATTATTATTATTAATTCATTCAAGCAAACTTATCTTAGAATAAACTTGTTATGTATTTATATGCATGTCTTTTCTAACCTTGTTGTTTCTTAAAAGTTATTTGAAATGAGTAGGATTAGTTGGATTTTTGGCTTTCCATTAGTTACTATAGTCACTCATAGTTAAGATACGATAGGTTAGATTTTATTTCTTCATAGTGAGGTTGACATTCACTAAAAAGCTAAATTGAAACTATATTGTTTAAAGAAAGAATAATTAAGTTTGAAAAACATTTTTTTAGTCTAAATAGTTTTAATGGCTTAGACATGATTTCATAAATTTAATGTAATTGTGAGAAATATGTGATTTAAGTTTTAACCATTCAATATATATATATATATATATATAACAAGTTTAAATCTAAAAAAAATTATATATACCTTTCTAAACTTTAAAAGATAAACTTAACTTTAAAAACAAATTATTATTACTATTATTATTATTATTATTATTAATTCATCCCACCAAACTCACCCAAGCCATAGTTCTCTACAACTTCTATGACAAAACCAAAAATAGTTGATTTGTTGTGCCAAAGATTATAGACTCTCTTTCACCCAGTGATTCCCATCAATGAAATTTAAGCTCAAATAAGGTGGGACATTGGCACTAGCACTAGTAGTGGCTTTATTGGACCAGAAAACTTGTTTTTTTGTGTTGCTCAAGGGTATGCAGAGTTTATTAGTAAAATTAAGATTAGTTGGATTTTTGGCTTCCCTTTGGTTACCATAATATCTCCTAGTTAAAATAGGATAGGTTAGATTTTATTTCTTCCTAGTCAAGTTGACATTCACTTTAAAAAACTAAATTGAAACCATTTTGTTTAAAGAATGATTAATTGAGTTTGGAAATCTAATTAGTTTTAATGATATAAACCTAATTTCATAAATTTAATGTAATTGTGAAAAATATGTAATCTAAGTTTTAACCATTAAATTTAAATAAATTTATACTTTAAAATAAATTTAATGTAATTATGAAAAATATGTAATTTAAGTTTTAACCATTAAATTTAAATAAATTTATGCTTAAAAAAATATTTTTAAGAAATTACAAATTTAAATTCAAAAAATAAAATCTATACACCTTTCTCCACTTTAAAAGATAAACTTAATTTTATAAACAATTTATTGTTATTATTAATTCATCTGAGCAAACTCACCCAAACCATACAAAATTAAGATACGTTCTCTACAACTTCTTCACAAGACTAAGAATGGTCCAGGATGATGTTGATTTGCTGTGCCAGAAAGATCATGAACTCTCTTTGACCCAGTCATTCCCATCAATGTAATTCAAGCTCAAATAAGGTGCGACCTTGGCAGTAGCAGTGACTTTATTGGACCAGGAAACTCGTTCTTTTTGTACTGCTCCAGGCCCGGAACATTGGAACTCGCTATAATTCACAGTCCTGCACATCGACAGAGCGAATAAAAATCTATAATATTAGATCGAGATATGGCATTGTAGTTGTTAGTGCAGGTATGGAATAATAAAGCAGCGGCTTACTCTCTTCTGCTAGTCTTTCCGGGCCAGTCTCCC
>JASDQU010736824.1:335712-372176 GCA_032191745.1 Picea mariana | reverse complement strand
AAGTTCCTTTTGGTTTCTTTATACGAGCTTGATAAAGTAAGGATTATTATTTTATTTCGTATTCATTCATTGTTAATGTTAAGCCCTAATATTGGCTCATTACCCCTTAATTGGGGCATATTACATTAGTAATTTTATTTTATTTATGTCGGCTTTATTCCATTAGTTGTAATTATACCTCCTAGTCTCCTATATATACCAAGGAGATAATTTTATTTGGAATCATCTTGTACTTGAATATTTATGTGGGGTGAAAGGAGGTTTCCCCCTCGAAGAGGCTTATTATCTGAAATTCTCTCTTTTTCAAGGCATTGACTACTTATTCTGAGGTTTTTCTATGCTATATTGATATTTGGCTCTTAACATATGGTATCAGAGCTCAAGATCTTGGGGTTTCGCTGCTACATCTGAGACATTGTGGAATTTTCGCTATAACTTTTTTTCTACAACGATTCAGAAGGAATGAATTGTAGGATATTTAGTAGATGGATCAAGGTACGTTGGGTTAAAAGTTCAGCTCTTGAGGCCTTATACTTTCTGAGATACAACCCTTTTAAGATAGGGTTCTGGAATCATCCTGAATTGCATCATTGCGAAATTTTCCCTATAAATTTTTTTTTGTAATGTTTTAGACCCTGAACTTCGGAGGATATTCTAAAAACTTAGTAAGGTATCTATGGTAGCATTTTCAGCTTCTGGGTCATCTTAAATTTGTAGATACATCCTGTGGAAGATAGGGTATTTGACTAGTCCTATAGACTAGTCTCAAGTAGGTGCTTCAAGTAAAACAATCATAAATTATTCCTAGAGTATCCAAATTGAGTGAGACTAGTTGCATTAGATAGTGGATAGCCCGTAGTAGTTTCGGTATGAGTTTCAAAATTGTATATCAATTATTTGGTGCGGGGCACACTATACAAGTGAGATCTCCTGAAAAGGCAAAAAATTATCAAGTTGCAGGGAAGTTACCGTAAATTCCACTTGGAACATCCAATTTTTATCAGAACTATGGCATTGAAGATAAGTAATATCATATACCTACAAAAAATAAAATTTCATACCCAAAAGGGAAGAAATTTTGGAGATACAATAAAAGGAATATTGTCTAGCAGAACCACCTCAAAATCAAGGTTTAAAGTGATACTTGGCCAACATGCCACCAAAAAAGGGAACTTCTACACCAAATAAGCCTCCAGACAATTCTACTTGGACTCTTGATGAAGGTGAAGAAATGCGTAGGGACATAAATGATTTACAAAAGAAGACAATAACCAAAGATGAACTATAAGAGATGATGGATTCAATGGAAGATAAGTTGGATACTAAGATGGATGGTGTTGACACTCAGAACTGAAATGGGTTGTAGCAAATCAATCCCGAGGCAACCTCAAACCACTTTGGATTGGGAGATGCCCCTTCCAACCCGAGAGGGATCTCTCGAACAATGTCACGATAGGAATTTAAGTAGCTTGAAAAAGGTGGGCAGATTTATGGGTGAATGATGGTCTCAGATTATGGGAGTTTGGGTGTTAAACCAAGGAAAAGGTCCATTGGGCATGGAGTCAAATGAAAACCGAAAAAAGAGATAATAGCAGAGATTAAATAACTTGCAGAAAGTGAGGCAAAGTAGGTCTATCTTTTAGCGCTTTGATAAATTATGAGGCGATAGGGGAAAGAATAAGAAAGGCTGACGTAGCAAAGGATACATGTAGAGTTCTGAAAATGCAGATTGGTCTTACACAGTTGATAGCTGGTGCAGAGGAAAGGCAATAAACACTTGCAGATAACCCAAACCCTTTCGTTACAGTAGTGGTCGTACTAAAGTGTAACGAAGCCCATCAGTTAGAGGAAAACAAAATGAATTGCAGTCTTAATGGGTTAAGTAAGACATAAAGAGATGGCAAAGACAATTTCAACTGTGCATAAGGAAACACATAAACGAAATCCAAACAGTTTAACACAGCCAAAAGAGAAGAAAACATGCTGAAAGAAAATCAACCGTGATGAATCCCACAGTCGCAAGTAAACATCTTTTTTATTACTCCAAAAATGGTTTACACAATAACTCAGCAATTACAATGAAAACTCCTTGACAGAAGTTTTTCTCTCAATCTGGCGCNTCAGTCTTTTAAACAGAAAAATAAAGCTGTTTGTATGCAGGAATCTGAACGGTTAGTCTTCTGCAACTGCCAGGCGCATCTGCCAGCTCCTTGAACCGTTACTACATTGGTGTGTGCTGGAAACAAACTCGTTCAGGTATAATTCGATTCAATGGTAGCGGGGTTCTCATGGACGAAAGAGTTGGTCTTTTCAGTTGAGACAGTGGACATTGCCCTGTGTCATTACAACACAAGCAATTCTGAAAATGAAGCTCTGATAATGAGGGAAGTTTTGATAATGCAACTACTGTTGTCCAGAAATTTGCAATTCTAGTTTCACACATAGAAAGCCTTCTCAGTTTTGGCATAGAACTAAAGCATCCTTCTAGCAGGCTAGTTACGGAAACATTGAAGTCCGGATTCATTGTGTGAAGTGCCAAAAACTGTCCTGTCATATTTGTTTTCCTGGTACGACAGGAACTCAAGTTCAAGATCTGGCATGGTGAGCAGATAGTGGTCACTGCTTTAACAACTTCGTCTCCTGTCTTTATCTTGTACCATCTGCTCGGATCGCGCTTGAGATCTATGGCTTTGAAGAGATTGATTTGGGAGTTCGCTTCGGTGGTGATGAAGAGAGTGAGAAACTGGATAAATGTTATTGTGATGAAGACTCGGAAGCGATGGCTTATAACTCGAAGCTGGTGCCTAATCCTCGGGTGATCCCTTAACACAGATTTTATTTGCAGAGCCGATGATCCTTGTTCAAAGCAAAAGTACTTGATGAAGTCTTCCAGACGAAGTATCTGAAGATGGCAACTCAATTGGAACAGCACACACACAAGAAAGAAGACCACTGTTCTGTAAAGCCACGGTACCATCTCTACTGAGCACACGATTACGTAAGTATATCACCAAACTTTTATTGCCCAGCTCCACCAGAAAACAGGGAAGCAGGAACCATGACATCAATCTGTACGCGCTATTTAATTCTCTCGTGTATCCATGGCGGGCTCTGTTGTTATCGTCACAAAGTTGGTACAGAAACAGAAATCTTCTAATGCCATATTTCCTCACGAAGCGTGATAAACAGAGAAATGCGACTGAAGCGATGACAAATTTAGAGATCTGGACGAGATTGTTATAGGGGTGGCCGTGCAAGCCTGAATCGTAGGGGATTGCGAGATAGATGAGCAATGGCATCCCAATCGCCCCAACATAAAAGACAATCCATGAACATATTGCATTCACTGCTGACGTCTGGTCGAACCCCAGTCCCAGGAATAAGAGGCTCCTTCCGAATTGCCCAAGCTCCTCTTTCGGATTTATGTTCAATCTTGAATATGCTTTCTCACTGTCAATTACCTTAACATCATCATCTCCCATCTCTTAATTCTCGCTTCTTGGTCAGTTTTTCTCTACTCTCAGACCTCCACGGGCGGTGCGTTGTGGAATTTAGTTTATAATTAATAACAATAACGACAGTGAATTGCATGTGGAAGACAAAAACTATATCAGAAATTAACCGCGTCTCAAGGTGGGTTGTGTTGAAAATACTTCGCAAGTGGTGCTTGCCTCTTTTGCAAAGAAGCGATATGAGGTTGGCAGAATATAGTGACGCCCTTCCTGTCCTCATCTCCTCCTAAGCTTGAAGATTAATGAGCTCTCCAAATATTTCTGCTGGGAGATGCTCCACGCCCGATCGACATCATCTGCCTGGAACTTCGTGTATCCATGTGCGGTGGCATCCTAGGCCGAAAACTATCGTGCCATGCACCGGTGAGGAATACGTCGAAGAAAACTATCAGTAAAATGAGTCGATGCCCAAAAGAGACAACCCCCGCTCTTGCCAATTCACTTCCAAACTCCAGTCTTTGCCATGGGGTTTCGGCTAATTCTGGGAACGGATAGCCGTTTCATTAGCAATGTTTATGCTCTGACAGCCTGTGCGTTACGTAGCTTTCTTCCTACGCGGTTCATTAGAGTAACGCATCAACACAGGAATCAAATTTCCTCGGTTTCAAATCATTCGCAACCTTCCAAGCCTCGATCGTTTCATGCTGCTCCTTAAGACTGGAAAAAATACGAGTCCATCCACCTTTCTATAGCTGTCTACTGGTTTGACAGTTATTGGTTCATCCAGAACATCCTTACAGTCACGATGTCAGGCCGCCAACGCGGGGACGCCTCTCAGACATTTTGCCTCCAGCTCTTCTGGACGAGATTTTCCTCTTAGAGCTTACGGGACCACTGCTGCTGGCATTGGCACTGGTACTCACTACATCTTTTGGAGGTTTAATGTGCCCTTTTAACTTCGTAACGTCTGCTAACTTTAGCGGTTTTATGATGAAATCTTTTGCTCCTTCTGCCAGACAGCTCGTAATTCTCTGCGGCACATTGGAATTTCCTTCAGACATTTGGTTTCCTGGACTTTCTTGAGCAGATCATATCTCGTCATTCCCGGCATACAATAATCGGTAATGATCATATTAACCTTGAACGCATTACTGGCTGCACATGTCGACTGCTCTTCATGAAATCCCAAGACTTCCAGCGCTCTTTCGACACTATCTACAGTTGTAACTTTGAAAAAGTTAGTTTTCAAAAGCTTTTCAATGACCTTCCGTTCTATCAGGCAATCATCAACTGCCAATACATGCATTTCATTGTATTGAACCGGTTCATTCCCATTCTCGCCACATGCAACATTTTTTTTTTCTTCTTCATTCTCTACCTTAGTGATACTGGAAATTGGCTCCGAGTTTATAAAGCTCTGAGCAGAGGCTTTGAGGTCATTTTATGTCATTTGGTCACCTTCTTCCACAACATCCACAAAATGTTCAATATCATCATCATCGTCCTCGGGCTCAAGCAAGTTTGGTTTTTAGCTAGAAGTTTATATAGCAACATCAATGCTTGCGCCCCAATGTTGAAACTCTTAGAATGCACCAATTAAAAAAGCACACATGTTTCCTTCTCTATGATAACATTGGCTTCATCAGTTGAAACATAAGGAAAAGCTCTATTGACACCCATTAGTAATGCAGAAAGACCCCGTGAATCAATTTTAGCCGGAGCTTCAGATAAGGAATCTTGTTTTTTGCTTTTTTCAGGCATATTCTTTGATTTATTCTTAGAGTCTTTCAATCTCTTTGCCTCTTTTTCCGCTTCATCATCTGTGGATATCAGCACCTTGAATAGCGCAAAGTATATGTCAACTAGACGTCTTGCCAGCCTAGGTCCATCTCCTCGACTACTAAGCAGAATTTGATTTAAAAAGATGATAGCATGATATCTTGCCCGCAGTCCAACGTGGGGACGAAACACAAAAATATCTACTTCATCAACCACAACTGCCTTCATATTCGGGTGAGCAGTTAGTAGACATGACAGGTGATACCCAACGTTTGAGGCCAGTTTCCTTTCTGGATCACCAAGCTTGTTCACAAGCATCGAAAGGAGCTTGCGTTCTTGTTCAGGTTTATTCTTAAGAAGATCAAACATTGTCTTCAAGGCTTTGTCTTTCAAGAAAGGTAGTGTATCTTTAGAAGCACCTTCCAATGCAACCACAAAGCGCTCAAACCTGTGCTTTAGAAAATCTTCCCAATATCAAAACGGAAGAAGTGAATTTCCATCCTTTGATTCTGAGAGAACATGGAGAGGTTGCTGGCCAAAATACTTCAGTTTCCTATCTGGCAGCAAACTGATAAAAAATAACTCCTTCAGTGCATCAATACCAACACCTGCATGTCGCTTACCTACCTTAGATGTCACCATTGCTTCTGTATCTCAGCAGTCATGGCCTCCTTGACAGCGTTTTCAAATCTTGGGCAGCAGAGTTGATTTTAATATCTGTTACAACATTGGTTCCAACTAGGGATGGTGCTTTCCTAAAAGTGCCAAGAACCGTAGACCAAGTGCCTTCATCCATTTGGCTTCCCGAAATCATCCACTGCGAGAGTCTGTCACTTTACTTGCATCTTAGCGGAACAAAAACTGCTTATTACAAAACCATACTGGATTCAAAACTGAACTGAAAACATATTGAAAACTACCGCTGCAATCTAGTGCTTGAAGTCAAGCTTATTTATATACATCACCTACTCTAACTGCTGGAAGATTTTCAGAATCAAATGACATGAAAATGCCAATGAAGCCAATCCAATAATTGCCTACTTATTTGAAAAAATTTTGCACTTTCTTAAAGTAGGCAGAAAAAAGAAACCGACAACTTCCAACTGACCTGTTGGTGATCACGGATGTGCAAACCCTTCATCAATCCTTGTGACCAAACATTCATGACAGAGCTTACTCCTCCATTAAATGAATCTAAAAGCTCAGCAAAAGGGTCTTGGAAAAACATATGGTCCTGAGGTTTACAACATCCATGACTACTCTATGTTCTGGTTTATGATGCTCAAGATCATCAAACATGGTAGCCATATCTTGTTCATGAAACAGAGCAGAATCTAAAATCAGATCTTCTAGTAGGAAATCATCATAAATAGGTTCATTATCTTGCTGTAAAATTCCATGAAATACCCGACTGTCGCCATTTAAAAATATGTTTACCTCTTCGGAAATGGAAGGAGTTTGACACTCTTCTCCAAGACTGTGTGAAAGCAGTAAATCTGTGTGAGTAGGGGCTGCAGCATAGTTGTGCAAAGGCAGACCCTCCTCTTACTTAGTTAAAGGAGAAGGTGGTCTCTGTATCTTCTGAATGAAACAACCATCATTCCTTTCTATCTCTTTGGCAGGTTGACCGTGATGCCGAATCTCTTCTTCTTGAGTAAGTTCACAAGATTCAGCCTCTTTATGAGCCAACTCTTCCTCATACTACTCATCTTCATCAACTTGAGAAATTTCTATTCTTTCTTCCTCCTCAAGAGGACATGAATCACAACAATCTTCAAAAAGGATTTCAGCAAAATATATCCTCCTACAATGTTGATGAAAAAGTGCGTGAAAGCATCTCAATGAAGGAATACTGGAATGGGGTAAATATTTATACCAGAGTCTAGCATCTCCTCCCAATGAAAACATAAACAATTTCATGAGGACATCTTCATGATGTATATTTAATTATTCCATGAGCTTGTGGAATTCAAACAAATGTTGACCAGGATTGTCGTCCTCATTTTCTCGAAATTTAGGAAGGATATCTGCCCAAAATTTAACATCTGGAACAGTGTTTGGAAAGACATAAACATATGTAAAGCCCAGAGGAGCAAACCTTGCAGCCATTCGAGCAGCGAACGAGCTCGACATTTGAAACCAGTGGAGTCGCCAACAAAATCATGTAGAGTCTACGAACCAAGGAGTCGCCAGGTGAATGATCACAGCCAATTGAATGTCTATCCCTTGTTCACCATCAAGAGATAGATCTGAACTTTGTCGTACCCCAGGGAAGATAACCTCGTCCTCCATCCCCGGAAATAGTGCCAAAAATGTTGACACTCAGAACTGAAATGGGTTGTAGCAAATCAATCCCGAGGCAACCTCGAACCACTTTAGATTGGGAGCTGCCCCTTCCAACCCAAGAGGGATCTCTCGAACAATGTCACGATAGGAATTTAAGTAGCTTGAAAAAGGTGGGCAGATTAATGGGTGAATGATGGTCTCAGATTATGGGAGTTTGGGTGTTAAACCAAGGAAAAGGTCCATTGGACATGGAGTCAAATGAAAACCGAAAAAAGAGATAATAGCAGAGATTAAATAGCTTGCAGAAAATGAAATGCAGTCTTAATGGGTTAAGGAAGACATAAAGAGATGGCAAAGACAATTTCAGCTGTGCGTAAGGAAACACATAAACAAAATCCAAACAGTTTAACACAGCCAAAAGAGAAGAAAACATGCTGAAAGAAAATCAACCGTGATGAATCCCACAGTCGCAAGTAAACATCTTTTTTATTACTCCAAAAATGGTTTACACAATAACTCAACAATTACAATGAAAACTCCTTGACAGAAGTTTTTCTCTCAGTCCGGCGCTCATGCGCCCTCCCTTCGTCTGCTCCCTCACTCAGTCTTTTAAACAGAAAAATAAAGTTGTTTGTATGCAGGAATCTGAACGGTTCATCTTCTGCAACTGCCAGGCACATCTGCCAGCTCCTTGAACAGTTACTACATTGGTGTGTGCTGGCAACAAACTCGTTCAGGTATAATTCGATTCAATGGCAGCGGGGTTCTCATGGACGAAAGTGTTGGTCTTTTCAGTTGAGACAGTGGACATTGCCCTTTGTCATTACAGCACAAGCAATTCTGAAAACGAATCTCTGATAATGAGGGAAGTTTTGATAATGCAGCTACTGTTGTCCAGAAATTTGCAATTCTAGTTTCACACATAGAAAGCCTTCTCAGTTTTGGCATAGAACTAAAGCATCCTTCTGGCAGGCTAGTTACGGAAACATTGAAGTCCAGATTCATTGTGTGAAGTGCCAAAAACTGTCCTGTCATATTTATTTTCCTGGTACGACAGGAACTCAAGTTCAAGATCTGGCATGGTGAGCAGATAGTGGTCACTACTTTAACAACTTCGTCTCCTGTCTTTATCTTGTACCATCTGCTCGGATCGTGCTTGAGATCTCCGGCTTTGAAGAGATTGATTTGGGAGTTCGCTTCGGTGGTGATGAAGAGAGTGAGAAACTGGCTGAATGTTATTGTGATGAAGACTCGGAAGCGATGGCTTATAACTCGAAGCTAGTGCCTGATCCTCGGGTGATCCCTTAACATGGATTTTATTTGCAGAGTCGATGATCCTTGTTCAAAGCGAAAGTACTTGATGAAGTCTTCCAGGCGAAGTATCTGAAGATGGAAACTCAATCGGAAGAGCACACACACGAGAAAGAAGACCACTGTTCTGTAAAGCCACGGTACCATCTCTACTGAGCACATGATTATGTAAGTATATCACCAAACTTTTATTGCCCAGCTCCACCAGAAAATAGGGAAGCAGGAACCATGACAGCAATCTGTACGCGCTATTTAATTCTCTCGTGTATCCATGGAGGGCTCTGTTGTTATCGTCACAAAGTTGGTCCAGAAACAGAAATCTTCTAATGCCATATTTTCTCACGAAGCGTGATAAACAGAGAAATGCAACTGAAGCGACGACAGATTTAGAGATCTGGACGAGATTGTTATAGGGGCGGTCGTGCAAGCCCGAATCGTAGGGGGATTGCGATATAGATGAGCAGCAGCATCCCAATCACCCCAACAGAAAAGACAATCCATGAACATATTGCATTCACCACTGACGTCTGGTCGAACCCCAGTCCCAGGAATAAGAGGCTCCTTCCGAATTGCCCAAGCTCCTCTTTCGAATTTGAGTTCAATCTTGAATATGCTTTCTCACTGTCAATTACCTTAACATCATCATCTCCCATCTCTTAATTCTCGCTTCTCGGTCAGTTTTTCTCTGCTCTCAGACCTCCACGGGCGGTGCGTTGTGGAATTTAGTTTATAATTAATAACAATAACGACAGCGAATTGCATGTGGAAGACAAAAACTATATCATAAATTAACCACGTCTCAAGGTGGGTTGTGTTGAAAATACTTCGCAAGTGGTGCTTGCCTCTTTTGCAAAGAAGCGATATGAGGTTGGCAGAATATAGCGACGCCCTTCCTATCCTCATCTCCTCCTAAGCTTGAAGATTAATGAGCTCTCCAAATATTTCTGCTGGGAGATGCTCCACGCCCGATCGACACCATCTGCCTGGAACTTTGTGTATCCGTGTGCGGTGGCATCCTAGGCCGAAAACTATCGTGCCATGAACCGGTGAGGAATACGCCGAAGAAAACTATCAGTAAAATGAGTCGATGCCCAAAAGAGACAACCCCCGCTCTTGCCAATTCACTTCCAAACTCCAGTCTTTGCCACGGGGTTTCGGCTAATTCTGGGAACGGATAGCCATTTCATTAGCAATGTTTATGCTCTGGCAGCCTGTGCGTTATGTAGCTTTCTTCCTGCGTGGTTCATTAGAGTAACGCATCAACGCAGGAATCAAATTTCCTCGGTTTCAAATCATTCGCAACCTTCCAAGCCTCGACCGTTTCATGCTGCTCCTTACGACTGGCAAAAATACGAGTCCATCTACCTTTCTACAGCTGTCTACTAGTTTGACAGTTATTGGTTCATCCAGAACATCCTTACAGTCACAATGTCAGGCCGCCAACGCGGGGCCGCCTCTCAGACATTTTGCCTCCAGCTCTTCCGAACGAGATTTTCCTCTTAGAGCTTACGGGACCACTATTGCTGGCATTGGCGCTGGTACTCACTACATCTTTTGGAGGTTTAATGTGCCCTTTTAACTTCGTAACGTCTGCTAACTTTAGCGGTTTTATGATGAAATCTTTTGCTCCTTCTGCCAGACAGCTCGTAATTCTCTGCGGCACATTGGAATTTCCTTCAGACATTTGGTTTCCTGGACTTTCTTGAGCAGATCATATCTCGTCATTCCTGGCATACAATAATCAGTAATGATCATATTAACCTTGAACGCATTACTGGCTGCACATGTCGACTGCTCTTCATGAAATCCCAAGACTTCCAGCGCTCTTTCGACACTATCTACAGTTGTAACTTTGAAAAAGTTAGTTTTCAAAAGATTTTCAATGACCTTCTGTTCTATCAGGCAATCATCAACTGCCAATACATGCATTTCGTCGTATTGAACCAGTTCATTCCCATTCTCGCCACATGCAGCATTTTTTTTTTCTTCTCCATTCTCTACCTTAGTGATACTGGAAATTGGCTCCGAGTTGATAAAGCTCTGAGCAGAGGCTTTGAGGTCATTTTCTGTCATTTGGTCACCTTCTTCCACAACATCCAAAAAATGTTCGATATCATCATCATCGTCCTCGGGCTCAAGCAAGTTTGGTTTTTAGCTAGAAGTTGATATAGCAACATCAATGCTTGCGCCCCAATGTTGAAACTCTTAGAATGCACCAATTAAAAAAGCGCGTGTGTTTCCTTCTCTATGATAACATCGGCTTCATCAGTTGAAACATAAGGAAAATCTCTATTGACACCCGTTAGTAATGCAGAAAGACCCCGTGAATCAATTTTAGCGGGAGCTTCAGATAAGGAATCTTGCTTTTTGCTTTTTTCAGGCATATTCTTTGATTTATTCTTAGAGTCTTTCAAGCTCTTTACCTCTTTTTCCGCTTCATCATCTGTGGATATCAGCACCTTGAATAGCGCATAGTATATGTCAACTAGACGTCTTGCAAGCCTAGGTCCATCTCCTCGACTACTAAGCAGAATTTGATTTAAAAAGATGACAGCATGATATCTTGCCCGCAGTCCAACGTGGGGACGAAACACAAAAACATCTACTTCATCAACCACAACTGCCTTCATATTCGGGTGAGCAGTTAGTAGACATGACAGGTGATACCCAGTGTTTGAGGCCACTTTCCTTTCTAGATCACCAAGCTTGTTCACAAGCATCGAAAGGAGCTTGCGTTCTTGTTCAGGTTTATTCTTAAGAAGATCAAACATTGTCTTCAAGGCTTTGTCTTTCAAGAAAGGTAGTGTATCTTTAGAAGCACCTTCCCATGCAACCACAAAGTGCTCAAACCTGTGCTTTAGAAAATCTTCCCAATATCAAAACGGAAGAAGTGAATTTCCATCCTTTGATTCTAAGAGAACATGGAGAGGTTGCTGGCCAAAATACTTCAGTTTCCTATCTGGGAGCAAACTGATAAAAAATAACTCCTTCAGTGCATCAATACCATCACCTGCATGTCGCTTACCTACCTTAGACGTCACCATTGGTTCTGTATCTCAGCAATCATGGCCTCCTTGACAACCTTTTCAAATCTTGGGCAGCAGAGTTGATTTTAATATATGTTACAACAGATGGTTTAAAAGGGGAGATCATGGAAGGATTGAAAAATTTCCTAATAGAGAGGACACTTGAAAGTGAAAATGTATCCCATGAAATTCATGATGAGGACACAAGGAAGGTGAATCAAGAATGGAGAAACTCCAACTTTGGGTTGAAGACCAACCACGTTCCTAAGATCAATATGAGGAAGGTTGATGGCAAGGACCCAATCACATGGATACTTCAGATGGAACAATTCTTTGATCTACATAATGTGCCACATACACAAAAGGTACAAATTGCTTCTTTATATTTATAACCAAATCAATTTGTATGGTATCGATGGATTTTTTATTTCAAATCACTCGTCACTTGAAGAATTTTCACGGAAGAAATGATAGCACACTAGGAGGATACAAGGAGCAATACCTTCTTTAGCCAATTAGCGAGAAAACAAGAGTGACACAACAAATCCCCAATTAGTATTCTCAACTGTTAGCACTAGAAGTCACCTTCAGATTGCATTGAAGGTAATCCCAATACCCATCAGTTTATATGTCACAGGTAATTGAGTTTTGAGTGGTCAAATGGAGAAAGCTCAATAAAAATAACATTCTAACTCAGAAATTTGGACTAGCATGAACCAACCATTGAGGTCTTTAATCAACTTCAGTTAGTAAGTTGGAGTAAGGGTGAGTAGGAGGAAGATTTAGTGAGAAAGGTGTAGAGGTCTGCTATGAACATCAAATCTTCCAGCAACCTAAGGAAGAAAAACTTAAACACGAGGTCCTCTTGGATTCAAATTTCAAGGAAGCTGAAAGAAATCATAACAGTACTATAATCAAACATTTATCATAATACAGTTACAACAATCCATATGAATCAATCAAACATGAACTCTCTCAATATCAGAGGCAAACAAGATGGAGTGAGAAAGTTGACTTAGATTAATCAAAATGTCTCAAAAACAAATACATAACCAGAGAACCAGTTGTTCTTAATCAAAATATTACAATAGTAGGGAGCCTAGCTCAATCATTCGACCTTAACAAAATATCAAAACTACCTATATATACTAAAATGTTGCAACCACCAGGAATGTGATCAGATCGCTGCCTTCAAATCCTTTAGTCGACGCCCACTCTGTTAGGTTGTGCAAACCTCATAATGTCAGAGGCGATCCAGGCATAGTTATGTTCTTTACAGGAAAAATTTCCCATAAGGAAGCTTCGGATCGGAAGTGCACCTTCATGGCTTCTCTCAACAATGTTTTCCATTTATGGGATGAGATGAGGTCTCAACTATTGCCCACAATCTTCAATAATTGTCTTCATTGGGATTAGGATTGGGCCTCACACCCATAATTGTTCTTAAACGATGCCAATGACTTCTTTAGGTCCATCCTGACGCCTCGAGGCCATGAATGGTTTTTGTTTGTGACCAATGTGATCTTTGCAGGTGGCAATATGATAGTGTATGTGCAAGGGGTGATATAGAGCGAGGTGTTTGGCGAAAACTCACATGGCCCAATGAGTGAGTGATGACCATGTGGAAGGAAGCGATTGGGGGGGGAGGAGGTGGGGATGAGGCTGTTGTAGCAAGGGAAAGGCAAAGGTGGAAGAGTAACGAGGGAGGTGTGATAGGCGGGGAGGAGGTGATGTGTAAGGGAGATTGGAATGTGAGTGGGAGAGGTGTGGGGAGGTGAGAGGAGGTATCCAAAAGGGATATGTGATAGGTGGAGAGAGGGTGCTTGAGTTGCTTAGACCTCCAATCTTTCTGTTCTGTGGAAATCATGGGCAGAATGCCACATGATTTACACCATAATGCAATTAAGGGTAAACCTCAATTTCTGTCTGATTTTTAAGAAACAGTCTGCAGATCCTTGTGTTAACATATAGGCTCCATGGGGGATAGAGACCTCCCTGTGAGGCTCTAAGAACTTCTTTTGCAGTTTTAGTGCCTTAGTATTGGGCTGTGAAGTCACTTATAAAAACCAAAAACAAAAGAAAAATGATATTTACAATGACATGGGAAGCCACTCAGGGCTTAAGTAAAAACTTCTTCAGAAAATTCCCATTTACAGGGCTACAAAAAACTTCATTATCCTCCAAATCCTGTAACTTGTAAGTGTTATTTGAAAAAACCTCAGAAATTTTGAAGGGGTCGATCCATAAGGCCTCAAATTTACCATGCTTTCCTTTATCTTGTTTAGGTGCATCCCACTTGAGTACTAGATTTCCTAGCTGGAAATCCTTTTTGTTTACCTTCTTGTCAAAGGCCTTCTTGATATTATGTTGATGGTCATGTGCTTTGTCCAGTAGTTGCTCCCTAGTTTGTTGCACTTCTACCAGCTGTTGTATTCTTCTAATCATATCATCCGGTTCTCCCTGGTAGTCTTGGAAGAATTTTTCTACAGGCAAGGCGAACTGAGAAGGAAAGATGGCCTCAACTCCATACATAAGCTGGAAAGGAGAGACACCAAGAGATCTCTTTGTTTTCACTCGGTTAGCACATAGAGAAAGTTTAAGCTTTGAATCCCATGCTTTCTTGTTGTCCTCTAACATTATTTTAATGATCTTGATAAGGCTCTTGTTAGAGGACTCTGCCAGTCCATTCCCTTGGGTCTAGTAAGGAGTAGAGTGAATCAATGTGATTCCAAACTATTCACAAAACTTAATTAGTGGTTCAGCCTTAAAAGTTGAAGCATTATCAGTGACAATTCTGATTGGATAACCAAATCTTGCCACAATATCCTCAAGAAAACCAATGATTACTTTGTGGGAAGCATTTCTTGTGGGGATAACTTCTATCCACATAGTAAAGTAGTTTATGGCAGTCAAGATCCATATATGCTAACCACTTGAAGCAGGGTGGATTTCCCCAATAAAATCTAGGCCCCATTGTTGAAAAGGTCCCGAAGCTACCACAGGCTTCAATGGCAAAGACTTGAGCTGAAGCTTTCCAGAGAACTTATGACACTTTACGCAAGCCCTGGTTTTAAAACAAACATTAGTGAAGAGTCTAGGCCAAAAATATCCAACCCTGAGAATCTTGTAGGCTGTGGTTCTCCATAAGTGGTGCTCCCCACATAAATTGTCATGAAAACCATACATGATCTTTTGGGCTTCCTATGGGTCTATACACCTCAATAGAACTCCTAAAGGGTATTTCCAATATAAGACTTGATCAATCAGACAATATTTAATTGATTTGAGATTTAAATCTCTTACCTTGCTCTTTTCCATGCCATCGAGAGGCTACAACTTCTGTAAGAAAAATATAATGTCCTTGTACCCAGTGCATCCTGCCAATGGGGTTGTGACTTGAGGATCTTCATCAGACAACTCAGCTTGATGATTCTATGAATAATTGTTGATGAAATTGACCCCCAAGGATTTGTAATTAGATTCAGCTAGCAAGCTAGCTAAACCTTATCCTTTAACCAATTTGGTGGGCTTTATTTCAAGATCAAATTCAAGGATCTTGACAATCCACTTGCTCCTTCTTTTGTCTATGTCAGGCTGAATGATGATCTCCTTCATAGAAGATGAAGGGAAATATGAAATGAATTTTGAATGTAGCACATAAACTCTAAAAGATTTGAGAGATTTAACCAAAGCATAGGCCTGTTTTTCCATAATGTCATACTTTATTTCAGCATCTCTCAGTGCCCTACTAAAAAAGGAAATGGGCTTCTCTAACCCTTCAACATTCTTCTACAATAAAACAGTTGCTACTGTGTTAGATGAAGCAAAAGAGAAAATCAAAAACTCCTTGGAGTAGTCAAGACTGATAAGCACAGGTGCTTTAGTCAAGGCCTTCTTTATCTGATGGAAAGAATTACGAGCTTTAGAAGTCAACTTGATCTCATTTCTCTTCCTCAGCATGGTTGTGATAAATTTTACCAACTCAACAAAATTTGAAACAAACCTTCTCAGAAAATTAATTTTCCCCAAGAAAGGTTGAACTTCTTTCTTGTATCTAGGGAGTGACAAAGTTTGAATAGCTTCTACCTTGCTTGAATCAATCCTTACTCCCTCAGCTAACATAATGTGCCCCAATAATTTCCTTTGTTTCATGGAAAATAATGATTTTTTTGGATTTAGAGGGAGGCCAAATCTTCTACATTTCAAGAAGACTCTTTTCAGATGATCATAATGTTCTTTATCAGATTGTGAGAACATTGTTATGTCATCCAAATAAATGACTACAAACTTGTCCTTCTCTCCAATAAAAGCTATGTCCATGGCTCGCTGAAAGGTTGCTCCTGTATTCATCAATCTAAAGGGCATCTTAGCGTACATGAATGTACCCCAAGGAGTGGTGAAGGATTTCTTCTCTTTTTCTTCAGGCAAGACAGAGACTTGATTGTAGCCAGAAAATCCATCAATCATAGACATTATGGATGCGCCTGTCACCCTCTGTAATATGTGTTCCATCTTGGGAAAGGGGTAATTGTCTTTCTTAGAGCTTCTGTTCAGATTTCAAAAATCCACACAAAGTATGATTTCTCCATTTTTCTTTCTCACTGGGACTAAGTTGGCCACCCATTCAGAATACCTCAAAGGAATGATAATCTGGGCATCCAAAAGATTTTTTACTTCTTTCTCCATAATGGGCAGTAGCATAGGATTTATTTGTCTCAACTTCTACCTAAATGGCTTGGACTCTTCCTTGAATGGGATCTTTTCCTCGGTGATATTTGTGTCATATGTCATGAGATCTTCATATGTCCAAGAAAACACATCAGTAAACTCTTTCAATAGCTCTACATATTCGGCCCTTTGCTCTCTTGACAAGCTGCTTGACAATTTGAGAAATTTGGGATCTTTCTTTGTACCAATATTGTACTTAGTTATATCAGCATCATCAGCTGAGCCTTTAACCTTTACTACCACATCATTCCCATTGAACAAACTTTCTAAAGGAACTAGTCCCTTCAGAATGTGGTTGCTAGGTAGCTAAACAATATGGTGATTAGAAATTTTATTTAAAAATACATCAGCATGAGGACTACTTTCAGAATCATGATCCTGATCAATATGTAATGCAGAGAACTCATCAACAGACTCAAGAAACATTTTGATCTCATTATCATCCTCAAACACCTTCCAATGCTTGATATTGTCAGGTACAGAGGGTCTATATTTCACCCCTACATCATACTTGAGTTTAGGTGGCAATGGAACTCTGAAATAGTTTGCTGAAACAACCAAAGAATCAGCCATGATATTCTCCTCTCTTGGAATAAATGAAATGTTGAAAGCTAGGAAGAAACCGTCAACTAGGTCCCATACTTCATTTATGTAAGTCTTAAGCCTAGGGTGCTTGGCTTGATAAATATTTTTGATATGATGAACAATTAGTTCTGCATCCCCAAATATTGATAACTCTTCAATCCCCATGTCTTTTGCAGCCCTTAAACCCAGAAAAAGAGCTTCATACTCTACCACATTATTTGTAGTTTCAAATTCTAGCTTGTAGGACAAAGGTATAGTCTCTTGACAAGGTGAAACAAACACCACTCCAACACCATCACCTTTCTTAGAAGAGGCTCCATCAAAGAACATCTTCTAAACAGGGGTAGTTGGAGGAGGGGTTTCACAAGAAGTGATGGATTGTTTTCTGATTTTAAGAGGGTTTTCAGGAGCATCAGTGAGCTGCAATAGGCTGGATCCCAAATCAGTGTCAATAGAAAAAATAGGATGGTTGGTGGGGTTTGCTTCATCACTAATTATGTAGGCCAATTGAGCTTCCATGTAAAGTCTTCTATGCTCACCCCCAAATACAAGAACAGTGGCATATGTGAGGTCCATTTGTAAAGTCCCCCCAAGTATTTTTATCCAAGATCTTGACAATAACATGCCAAATGTGGGGGAAACATCAGCCACTACAATGTCCATGACCACACGTTTCATGGGCAACTGAAATAAGGTCATAACTAGATCTTTGATGACCCCAAGACACTTCACTTTCCTAGAGTTAAAGGAATATAAGTCATGGTAGGCCTTTGTGATCTCTAATCCAAGTTCATCCATGACTGTTTTGGGCATGAGATTGTGAGATGCCCCTGAGTCTAACAAACAATTATGCAACACTTTATCATGTATGTTCAATGATGTATAGAAGGGAGGGGATGAATCATCTCTATCTTCTATCAAAGGACCTAAGATGACTGTTGGCTTTTCATCTTGCATATTTATTGAATCAGTGGCTTTTGAGGAGGCTTTAGGCAACAACACTTCGGAAAGACACTCTCTAAATTCTTCAATTTTTATCAGTTCCAAAAATGGTACAGGGATCTTGATTTTTTGGATCCCATTTCCAAAACTGAAGGGAGATGGAGTTTCAGAATCTCCTTGACTTCTGGGGTAGGATCCTCAATCAAAACTGGGGGATTTTGAGCGTATTTTTTCTTGCTAGCAATGATCACAGCCTTGGCAGAATTCTCTGTTTTTGAGGGCTGATTTGAAGCATTAGTCTTTTCCCCCTTCTTTTTAGATCTCAGATTATATTTACTAGGATTCGCTTTTGCCTTCTCTCTCTTACTTAATTCATTTATTTGATTATCCATCAAGGACTCCCCATATGAAGACTTGGTCAAGTGAGGGGATGGAGGGGTGTCACCCAAGCAATGGATCTCAGGATCATCTTCTTCATCCTCTTCATCATCTTCATATACAAGGTTGTTTTGTAAAGGGGTTTGGATCCTTTGATCATCCCTTCCTCTGTTTCTGGCTCTCTTGGAAGTATCTGAGGAGCACTATTAGGTCTCTTGAAGGTACCTCTGTTACCAACGTTTTGAGTATTTATATAAATCTGTCTTGCTTCAAGTTTTACCTTCTCCATATCAACAGAAATATATTTTGGTAATTTGGTAATCTCATCATCTTGAGGGTGGGTAGCATAGGAAGAGGTTGAAGTTTCAGACCTTCCCCTTCTTTTGTCCCCATCAACCTTACTCCTAATCTCATCAACTGCCATAATATTGGATTCTACTTCAATGGTTGCATCTTGCATATGAGCCAAGGAGGTAGCTCTCCTTTCTCTTAATAGGAGGCATAAATTAGGGTCAAAAGAACTAGAATGAGTAATATTTGCAGAGGTTTCTGTAAGCTTAACCTCAATGGGAATTTTTCTATACATTTTAGTAAATCTCTTTGAGAAGTCAGAAACAGATTCCCCTTCCTTTTTCTTCAGTGATCCAAACTCTGTAATATAGTAAAGGAAATCCTTTATATCCCCCCAATTCTTTAAGAAGGCTTCATCTAGGGCTTCAATCCCATCAATAGATCCAAGAGGAAAGACCCTAAACCATTTCCTAGCCTCACCCTCAAGGATATGAACAAAAATCCTCATCCATACATCTACATCCATGATGACATGACAATATGTAAAACTGTAAAAGGCTTCAAGGTTTTCCTCTGCAGTTATGTCTCCCTCGCTTGTGAACTTGGGCAACTTCTTAAGGTAGCCATCCGCTGGAAGAGCATTCAGAGGTTGTGGCAGGACAAGAGGGGCATACCTAGCAACTACTATAGCTTCCATTCTAGTTATGGGGGGATTAGCTCCTGCCATTTGTATGTGGACTGGAGGAGAAACCAGAGGGGATGGAGTTGGGCTATGTGAAACTGGGACAATGTTCCTGGGAGGTGAAGACAAGGGTCTTGAGGGAACATAAGTCTCCCCTTCCGCAACTTTAGCAACTCTAATATGAGGGGGAGCAGGAAAGTCTTCTAAGGACAAAGCTCTCTCCTTCCACTTCACAACTTCAGGGGAGAAAGGGGTGTCAAAGATCTCTCCTTCCAAACCAAGAATAGGAGGGGAGAAATCGGCAAGAAAACTCCCAAAACTTAAATTTCTTGAAACTCCAACAGTTTTTATAATAGGAGAATCAGAAACAGTTATTGGATTTCGTAAAGAGGGATTATGCAAATTATCAGAAAAACTTGGTACAACAGTAGAGGTACCTTTTTGAGCGATCTTTCCCTTTCTGATAATTTCCTCCGGGTTAGCTTTAGACGTTGTTAGAGGTAGCAGTGAAGTGGACCTCATATGTCTACCTTTAGGAGCCAGAACTGAAACAATGGAGTCGCCAGGTGCAAGTTGCAATCTTCAATGTTACTGATATCTGATGCACCTTCAAAATCAGAGCTTCTTTTTCATTCTATCCTAGGGAAATGTCTTCAATTCGTTCCCCGACAACGACACCAGAAATGTTAGCACTATAAGTCACCTTCAGATTGCATTGAAGGTAAGCCCAGTACCCATCAATTTATATGTCACAGGTAATTGAATTTTGAGTGGTCAAATGGAGAAAACTCAATAATAATAGCATTCTAACTCTCAAATTTGGACTAGCATGAACCAACCATTGAGGTCTTGAATCAACTTTAGTCAGTAAGTTTGAATAAGGGTGAGTAGGAGGAAGATTTAGTGAGAAATGTGTAGAGGTCTGCTATGAACATCAAATTTTCCAGCAGCCTAAGGAGAAAAAACTTACACAGAAGGTCCTCTTGGATTCAAATTTCAAGGAAGCTGAAAGAAATCATAATAATACTATAATCAGACATTTATCATAATACAATTACAACAATCCATGTGAATCAATCAAACATGAACTCTCTCAGTATCAGAGGCAAACAAGATGGAGTAATAAAGATGACTTAGATTAATCAAAATGTCTCAAAAACAAATACATAACCAGAGAACCAGTTGTTCTCAATCAAAATATTACAATAGCGGGGAGCTTAGCTCAACCATTCGACCTTAACAAAATATCAAAACTTCCTATATATACTAAAATGATGCAACCACCAAGAATGTGATCATATCACTGCCTTCAAATCCTTCAGTCGACGCCAACTCTGTCAGGTTGTGCAGGCCTCATGATGTCAGACACGAGCCAGGCATAGTTATGTTCTTTACAGAAAAAATTGCCCATAAGGAATCTTTGGATCGTAAGTGGACCTTCATGGCTGCTCTCAAGAACATTTTCCATGTATGGGATGAGGTGAGGTCTCAATTGTTGGCCACAATATTCAATAATTGTCTTCATTGGGGTTAGGACTGGGCCTAACACCCATAACTATTCTCAAATGGTGCCAATGACTTCTTTGGGTCCATCTGATGCCTCGAGGCCATGAATGGTCTTTTTCTATGACCAATGCGAGCTTTGCAGGTAGTAATCTGATAGTGTATGCGCAGGGGTGATATGGAATGAGGTGCTTGGTGAAAAATCACATGGCCCAACGAGTGAGCGACGACCATGTGGAAGGAAGCGAATGGGGGGAGCGGAGGCTGGGACGAGGTTGCGGTAGCAAGGGAAAGGCAGAGGTGGTAGAGGAATGAGGGAGGTGTGATAGGCGGGGAGGAGGTGATGTGTAAGGGAGATTGGAATGTGAGTGGGATAGGTGTCGGGAGGTGAGAGGAGGTATCGGGAAGGGAGATGTGATAGGTGGAGAGAGGGTGCTTGAGCTGCTTAGGCCTCCAATCTTTTCATTTTCCTTGTGGAAATCATGGGCATAATGCCACATGATTTACACCATAATGCAATTGAGGGTAAACCTCAATTTCTGTCTAATTTTTAAGAAACAGTATGTAGATCCTTGTGTTAACATCAAACCATGATTCCTTTATAATCTACTTCCATCTTCCATCATATCCTTTCATCTTCTAGACTAAGTTGGAGAGTAAACTATATTGACCTAACTCCAGATAGAACCTGTAAGCAGAAGTTTCACACATCTTGACTGAGCTTCCCTAGCAGGAAATTGGTCATCACCATCACATGTCTAGAGGAGCGTGGTTTAACACATCCCTCCAACAACTCCAGGCTTTAGAGGATACACGGTGGGAAATGTCTCCACCCCTCCTACTAGAACTAGGGTCAACACCATATATTGAGCCATATGTGTAGCTTATATTCTTTGAATCATGTCATTGGACAATCACTATGGTCAAGTTTTGCGTCCTGTCAAAACCACACTTACCAAAAATCATAGTAATATTAGAAATCACAATTAAAACTTATAGAACACATTATATTCATGATGTCTATGACATCCAAGTTACCTCAGCACTACAACCATTTGACTAGTACATAGCTCATCAACATGTAGGTTAGCTTACCAATACTCATATCCTTGTAGATACATCATAAATTTTCATATGAGAATCCATATTTGTATTGAGATTAAATTAAGAACTATATTCTTATTTACACCATGACTCACATTTGTTACACACTTGGATCGTATCCATGTACCGAAACTCCACATTTAAATTAACATGTTTAAACAATTTACATAATTATCATCATCATAAACATATAACCACAACAATAACATATGCAACACATAAATAGGTCTATATATACACATCTCAAAATTCTGTATTAGTCTCAGCCCAAATAGTTACTAAGCAATGAATTACTAAGATGACCAAAATCAAAGTTTTGATTGACTAAGGCCAAATATGGGTCATTACAAGGCATTGAAGGACATGGGATAAAAAATTGGTTTACATACAACATTCTTATAATAAATTTGTCCACATTTCCACTTATAAGTCTCTTTTTGAAATTTATTCCAATGATCACAATTGGTCATTGTATATGGACAAATTGAAGCTAGGGAAACAACCTTGATTGATGCACAACAAGAATAAAGTTCATATATGGGATAAGGTAATAACCCTTCCAAGTTGAAGAGTAAATGAAGAAGTCTCAGGAAAATACATGACTGGACATGATACACGTAGGGTTGAGAATACCTTCTAAGTAAGCTACAAAGTTTGGTTGTGCCTTAATAAGGAAATGTTACAAGGACCATGGAAGAAAATAAAATATTTAAGATATGGACCTTTTGAAATAATTGATAAACTGGGCAACAATGTTTATAGACTTGATCTTCCACCCTATATGCACATTTACTTAATAATAAATGTGGAGAACTTGAAACTCTATGAGTTGTCCATGCTTAATGAGGATGAAAAGGGTGGAGTCTTACCTTCCATTGAATATTTGACACTAGAGCACATGAAAAATTACTAAAGGATACAATTCTACAAAAGAAGATCAAAATGGCCAAAAGGGGTGAAAAATAACTTTCGTGGTTGTATTGAAGGGTTAGCTACAAGCTAATGCCAAATGGTACTCCATAGAGAAATTTGAGGAATTGTTTCATTATCTCCTTAAAAACTAAATATTTTGGATACCAAAAGCTTGCCAAAATGGGGAGGGATGATTTAGAATGAATCTACATATGTTCCATATGAATCTATTGATCCTTTGTATGGGGGATATTATAGTTTAGGAAATTTCATAGAGGGTGTTGATTTTTTCAAAAAATAGGGTCATAAACTTCGATGTGTTTTTGGGGCCTATACAACATTTTTTGGGCCTTGTGATAAATGAGGAATTCCATAAAAAAATTAAATATTAAATGACTTTTTTCTTCTCATTGAGATGTTTTCGATTAATAATATTTATGTGGTGAGAGTTATTTAAAAAAAAATCGGAGAAACCACATAATTTTCATTTGTTTGTCTGAATCTTTCCAATTGGATATCACATGCCTAAAATATATTTCATATGCAAAAGTTATGGCCCCAACAAAGCAACAATAAAAATATTCCCTACTTGTCCAAGTGACAACCATGCCAACATACCATAATTCAAATATGGGGAGCTAGTAATGTGGAGGAATCCATTAGAGACTTATAGAATCGCTATGGAGGTTCTAATAGGGTTTTGAAACCCTAAACTTAACTCTAATTCTAGCTATCAAAAACCTAGCAGAAGGAGCGAAAATGGTTCACATTTTCAATAGCCATCAATGGTTTCATAGTTTGAGTGGGAGTGTGGAGGAGATGCTAACAATGTAGAGAGAGAAAAGCATATTGTACATCATTGTAGAAGACCATAACATCTCATAGCTTCACAATAATGTTGGAAAGCTTTGTAATATGTATTGCAGTCTCCATATTATAATAAGATGGAAGGAACAATCCTTCATTTGAATGCTAGTTTTCTCATATGCAGGGTAAATATTTGTGTTCCATTGTGTGTCTTTGATATTTATAATCCATATGTCGTGGTAGTTAAAGAAGATAAATGTCATATTTGTATTTATGTTAAAGTGTTAAAAATACAATAAAGATAGTCACATAGTGGAGAATAGGTTCATTGTAGTCATTTTAATTTTAGATATGTTTTAGTGAGTTCCCCATTAGAATATTAAATATAGTCTACATACTATATTGGTATCATAATGGATTTATTTGGGCATTTGGTGGTCTGAGAAAAGTATATACACGAAAAAAATTAGAGTCCACGAGGGTTGTACCATGTCGATCCCCAAATTGACACAAGAAAGTTTAAAAATGAACAATAATCATTTACTATATTGGTATCATAATGGATTTATTTGGGCATTTGGTGGTCTAAGAAAATGAATATAGACAAAAACAATCAGATTCCATGAGGGTTGTACCATGTCGATCCTGAGATTGGAACAATAATGTTTAAAAAGGAACCACAATCCTTAGAAAATATGTAATAAGAGCATCTAGAAAGACCCATATATGAAGGTGAAATAAGATTTGTGATGTTAAAACCTCAAATAGACAATATTTTTAGGAACATGGTCATGCTCATGGTTGCTCTTGAGAAACAAGTACATCCCTTTTTTGAGAAACACGAATCTCATGAGAAACCATAATATTATTAGGCATCAAGAAAAGAGGAGGACATCAACATCCTTTTTTCTTCTAAACTATACTCTAAGCCAAAACAACATCAATATCTACAGAACACTATAAATGATCAAAACAATTTTATGATGACACTCAAAACCTCTCATACAAATAAAAAAAATATTTATTGAGAATATTTCTTGGTCATTTATTTAAACTTAGAAGTAGCACTAGGTGGCTTCCTTTTATTTTATGTGCTAAAATTACAAGGTGAATCAAGGTTATTCTCTTCCTCTCTTATGAAGTCTTGAATTGTGTGATATGAGATTAAAGCCACATGATTAATATTGTTATCAGAGAAAATGAGATAAATGCCCATGAGGTCAATATTAAAAAATGTATCATTATCATGTAACTCTTGAACCTTGAGGTCCTTAATTTGTGACAATCTATGCATAAACGTTAAAAAAAATGCAATAACTTCATAAAAATAGTGACAATGTTAACTTCATAAGAATAACTAAATACGCTATAAATTTTTTTTGTCCATTTATTATCACACATGAAAACCACTAATAAGCACTTGTTAAAAAGCACATTCAAGATTAGGTGGTGTTAGTAGGGAAGAGAAAGATGTCTTGGAACCTCAAAACTCCGTAGTGTTACTTTCTAAACTTTTAACCAAACTCTATATTTATTTTATCAAAAAATATTTTGAATTCCAAAACCCAAATGCCTAGTAAAATATGTCCATGTTTTTCATTGTTTAATTTACTACTTCCTTTTCTAATTGAATGATAGTAAAAGAATCATACATAATATGCAGATATAGATGTTGATTGATAGTGTTATACAATTAATTCTTTGATCAAATATTAAATAATGTTAAAATTTCAGCAATCAAACTTACAAATTACAAACCATAAAAAGCTAGAAACTCAATAAACTTTGAAAATTGTAATTTGTATGCTAAATATACAAACTCATGGTTAATTAAAAAAAGTATAAACCACAAATAATAGAACATTGAAAAACCTATTACTGTGTATAAAACTTGTTGATGTAAAACTTACCCTAATACATTTGTTACATCATCATGTATTATACTCTTTACTATACATTAAAAAAAAGTATTTAATTCATTTGTTATATCATCATGTACTATACTCTTTACTATACATTAAAAAAAAAAAAATGTATTTTATATGTTAAATATACAAACTCATAATTAATAAAACTTGTTGATGTAAAACTTACCCTAATACATTTGTTACATCATCATGTATTATACTCTTTACTATACATTAAAAAAAAGTATTTAATTCATTTGTTATATCATCATGTACTATACTCTTTACTATACATTAAAAAAAAAAAATGTATTTTATATGTTAAATATACAAACTCATAATTAATTGAAAAGTATGAATGACAAATAATAAAAATTAGAATAACCTATTGTTGTTGTAGAACATGTTGATGCAAAACTTTCTCTAATAAATTGGTTGCATCATCATGTACTACACTCTCTAACAAATTTGTTGCATCATCATGTACTACACTCTTTGCTATACATAGAATTTGAGGTAGATCTATTGTGGATGGAATTTAGAGCGCACCATGTTATATTAACCTTTTGTCAAAGAGATGTCCCATAACATCTAGTGCTAAGAAATATACAAAAGGGATATGGGGCACCATTGGTAAGTGGAGAAATCAAGTATCTCGAAGACTATGATTTATAATGATGCAAGTCAAATCCTTTCCAAATAGAGGGTAGAGTTAGAGTTCAAAAATTAAAAAACAAAATTGAAATCCTTACACGATGAAAGAATAAAAAGGCCATCATACCCTTTCTAAAACATTTGAAAATCTTTATAAAAAACCACTATTAATTTCATTCCTTTCCAATCGAATAAGCAAGTCCACTCACTAGCACTATGCTATTCATGCAGTGTTAAGATTTGGAGTCTTTAAATGGCTTTTCTTCTTTTGGTCTTCTTCTAACCAAATTCATTGAACTAACCAAATTCATTGAACTAGATCTTATTATTTTTACCTTAATTAGCACTTTACGTTTTGTTAACAAATAATTCCATATAAACATAAACAAACATGTTTAAAGGAATGAAACTAACTATAGATATGCCAATAAACTTGGATATAAATTTATTGATTATATTTTTTTACTTTTTATTTTAATAATAATAATCTATTTTTAAGGTCACAGCCAAGCCAACACACTAAATTGGTATATGAGACCCCCTTGTTTGTGGGACAAGGGGTCTCTCTCCGCCCAACGATTTGACTGATAAAGTCTACGAAGGTATACATACCCTACCCCTTAGGAGGAAACACATGTTCTTAACCATTAGACCCTCTAGATTTATTTAAGTGCTTTAATGATCTTTTAAGTTCATAAAATAAATTGAATAGAACTTTACACGTTAGGTTTTTCAATCCTCTTATATTCTTGTTAAATGGATTTATATTATATCTTTAATATATATAAAAAATGAAATTACATTAAAATTAAAATTATTAAAAATAATTTGTAACTAAAGTAAATAAAAGAATTATTTGTTAAGTAATTAAAGTCACAAGAAGTAGGAGGACTTGGCGAATGTTGGGTATTCATTTTAGCCCCCCACCACATTGAGGGAATCCCCTATGAAAGAAAAAAAATTATCGACAAATTTTATGACCAGGATCATAATTTCTTCATTAATTGTCACACATATTATAATGATGACTTTTTCTAGTCGCTACGGCAAGCAGATATAATATTTATTTTAAATTAAAGAAAACTAACAGTGAATCAAGTCACAAAGTACCTTATATCATCATCATAATAATAACATGGTCACGAACAGGAATTTGACCAGTAAATGGCTCGTCACGGGGCAATTTAACCGTCAAATACGGTAAGAATTATGTGACACCCGTCAACATTTTTTTTAAATGATCGATACGTCTGATAAATTGTGGTTAACTGTCAAATTTGACGGATAAATTGTGCTTAAGTGTCAAATCTGACGGACGGGTTGGATTTCAAATTCCAATCCTGACCGCGAAATCCAAAGAAAACCCGACGGCAACTGAGATAGATACCACCATACGGAAGAGGTGATCGAACGCCTGTCCCGATGTTCAACGCCACTAAATGAGCGAGTTTGCCGACAATGAAATGACGGTACCTTCTCCTAAATGCTCTCGGAACATTTCGATGCTTGAAGATTTCAAAGTATCAACGTTTCCTTTTCGAAAAATTTAATGAGTGTACGGTGCGTGTCGAAAATTTGAGCGTCTGTGTTGGTTTAGTGGAAGTCTCTCGCTCTCGTCCTCGACCTTCTGGCAATTGCCTCTCTCCGCCGGGCTGAGTGAGAAGATGAATGGAAATCGCGAGGGTGCGGCGATCGGCATCGATCTGGGGACGACGTACTCGTGTGTGGGAGTGTGGCAGAATGGCAAGGTGGAGATCATCGCTAATGATCACGGGAATCGAACCACTCCCTCCTTTGTAGCCTTCACCGATAAAGAGCGTCTTATCGGAGAGTCTGCTGAGAACCAAGTTGCCAGAAATCCTCAGAATACAGTTTTCGGTGAATAATCGGCAATCTATCCATTCGATTTTATTTTTTACATTCTCCCTCCTGTCGAATTTGATATTTTTTTGGGTCCGTTGTTATACTTCGATTTTCAAGCTAAGTTGGTTTTTGAACATATGGCAGATGCAAAGCGGTTGATTGGAAGGAAGTTCTCTGATCCGTTCGTTCAGAGCAATGTGGGGCTATGGCCTTTCAAGGTCATTCAAGGAGCTGGTGACAAGCCCATCATCGTTGTAACATACAAAGGGGAGGAGAAGCGTTTTGTAGCCGAGGAGATCTCTTCCATGGTTTTAACAAAGATGAAGGCGATTGCCGAAGCTTATCTTGGGACCACGGTGACGAAGGCTATCATAACTGTTCCTGCATATTTCAACGATTCTCAGAGGCAGGCAACCAAGGATGCTGGTGTCATTGCTGGCTTGAATGTTATGGGAATTATCAACGAGCCCACTGCTGCTGCCGTTGCCTATGGACTGGACAGGAAGGCCATTAGTGCTGGTGAGATCTGTGTTCTCATTTTTGACTTGGGTGGAGGTACCACTAAGGTTTCTCTTTTGACAATTGATAGCCGTGTTTTTGAGGTGAAGGCCACAGCTGGTGATAACAATTTGGGAGGCGAAGATTTTGATAACAGATTGGTCAAGCTCTTTGTACAAGACTTTAAGAGAAAGTATAAGAAGGACATCAGCGACAGTGCCGGAGCCATTGCGAGACTGAGAAACTCCTGTGTAAGGGCGAAGAGAACTATCTCATCAACTGCCCAGACCACGATTGAGATTGATTCTCTCTTTAATGATATTGACTTTTATTCCACTATTACTCGGGCTAAGTTTGAAGAGTTGAACATTGATTTGTTCAGGAAGTGCATGGAGCCTGTTGAAAAATGCCTGCAGGATGCCAAGATGTACAAGAGCATGATTCATGATGTGATTCTTGTTGGTGGGTCTACAAGGATTCCCAGAGTGCAGTCCTTATTGCAGGACTTCTTTGATGGCAAGGAACTCTGCAAGAATATTAACCCTGATGAGGCCGTCGCATACGGAGCTGCGGTGCAGGCTGCTATTTTGAGTGGAGAGGATGATGAGAAAATTCGAGATACGGTTGTTCTGGATGTTACTCCTCTTTCACTGGGGATTGAAGCGGGAGGCGGCTCTATGACAGTTCTGATCCCCAGGAACACTAGCCTCCCCGCAGACAAGAAGCGAGTCTATTCAACTGACTCAGACAACCAACCTAATGTGTCGTTTCATGTGTATGAGGGTGAGAGAAGTCGAACCCGACACAATAACTTGTTGGGCAAATTTGATGTCTCTGCCATTACCCCTGCTCCCAGGGGAGTTCCCCAGATCGACGTGTGCTTTGATATTGATGCCAATGGTATTCTCAATGTGTTTGCCGTCGACACAACCATGGCTAAGAAGAAGAAATTCACCATCACAAGCGACAAGGGTAGATTGAGTAAGGAGGACATTGATCAAATGTTTCATGATGCTGAGAAATACAGGTCTGAGGATGCAGAGCATAGGAAGCAAGTGGAGGCGAGGAACTCTTTGGAGAATTACGCTTACAACACGAGGAACACTGTTCGAGTGATCGAGGATGCTATTGATCGGACCATCCACTGGGTCGACCAAAACGAGCATGCCAAGGCCGATGAGTTTGAGGGCAAGATGAAGGAGCTAACGGGTATTTGCAATTCTACAATCGTGAAGATGTGCCAAGGTGCTGGTGCTGACATGCCTGGTTCTGCATATGGAAATGCTGGCTCTCGTGATCATGGCCATTCTGCTGGTGCAGGCGCTGGGGCCTCAGATTGAGGGAGTTGATAAATCGTCTTTTCCTGATTGCTGTATTTTGCTGTGTTCAGATGAGATAGCACCATGGAACATCAGGATATTTTGGTGTTTTGTCATCCAAAATAAGGTAGAAAATAAACTTATCGGTTGTTTTGTTCTGTTTTTATTTTAAAGATCAGTAGATTATCGATAAAGAAGGGAAAATATTATGTTATAATATCTTGGTAGTTGGAGCTGTAGGTTTTTTTTTTTTATCATGTGGTAAATCTATGTGTATGATGAATTAGTTATATTTCTTTACTATAAAAGTTAGAAATAGTAAAATATTAAGTTAGAAATATAGACCCATTTAAGGTATAATATGTCACTTATAAGGAATTTAATTTGAGTAGTGACAGTAATAATTATTCTTCTCAACCACTCAAAGTACATCTAATGAATAATAAATTAAATTTTTAACTTATTTATAAAAGATAATAAATTTTGTAAAATTTTAAAAGATATTACATTTTCAATAATTTATCTATGTTTTGATTTTCAACTCAATTGGTTGGAATTTCAAAATGGAAAAGTCCTTCAAATTTGATGGTTTAGAAGGTTGATAAATATTTTAAAGGTATTTGACATTTCATCCCTGAATAGTGTGTTGAACGAACATTTGTACCTTTAAAAATAGGATAGATGTGAATTGTAATTAAGATTCACATTTTAACATTCATTACTTGCTTTGGCTATTTAAAAATTTAAATAATTTATATTTTATTCTTTGTAATTTTTATTTATCTCATTATAGAATGTACTATTTTACAATATTAAATGTATCAGAGAGTTCATGTCTACATAATCCTATCACTATATTAACATATTCACTGTTTTCAGTTTTACTTAATTAAACTTTTCTAGAAAAGCTTAGAAAACATCTTTTTCTTAATCCCAATTTTAATTAATGTGTTATGAGTATTGAATCAATGTGTTATCAGTATGTAACTTTCATTTATCTCATTATAGAATGTACTATTTAACAATATTAAATTTATCAGAGTTCATGTCTACATAATCCTATTACTATATTAACATATTCACTGTTTTGAGTGTCACTTAATTAAATTTTTTTAGAAAAACTTAGAAAACATCTTTGTCTTAATCCCAATTTTAGTTAATGTGTTATGAGTATTGAATCAATGTGTTAGCAGTATTGTTGATCATTGTTCATATAAAAATTGGTTAACATTCGATGTTCATACTCATCACACTTTTACTATAATGTTATTCTATTTGTTATCTTTATCTTTGCTCTTGTCTTTACAAAACACCAAAACAATAATAGGTTATGAGTTTAAATTGTAATGATATTGGAAACTTATTAGTAATAATAACTACAAATATCCATTATAAATATGTGGCTGAATGACATTTTTGAATAACAAAGGATAGACCTTGAGTGAACCCAACTAAATGAAATCATCTCTATTTCTTCATCTTAAACATATTTTATCCCTTTAGAAGTATTGAACATGTTGGTTCATAATTATTTGTTGCATTGGTAATGTTATATGTTTATCAGCTATTAGTCATTATAACATTGGTATTTAATATTTGGTTATTATTTGAGCAGATTTGACATTGACCTCTCAACTATTTAATATGTCATTAATGACAATTCCATCACTGCAATAAATACTTAATGATAACAAAACACATAAATAATACTTAAATATAAATCTCTCAAAAATCAATTGATCTTTTATAAATTTGGCCAAGTTCAAAATTAAAAACATGCATATATTTATTTTGTTTCCTACTAAAATATTAAAATACATGTTAATAAATTTATGTGAAAAACAATGTTTCCTATTAAAATATTAAAATACATGTTAATAAATTTATGTGAAAAACAAATACAAATATTCTATTTTAAATGTAATAGTACAATTTACAACATCAAAAAGACAAATGTGAAGACCATAAACCCATAAAAAAAAAGTGAATTAAAGCACTCACTCATCTTTTAACATCAAGTATAATAGCTTCCTACATTTTTTTTCAGAAAAGAAAAAACCTTATATTAAATAATATAACAGTTCTGTTACAATCCTTCTCAAAATAGATCAGAGTTTCTCCTTTATCACCAGAGCATATTCAAACTGTTCATATTACATATCCACCACCGGTGCTGTAAACATTGAGTTTAACTGTGTTTAAGTAACCAACAGAAAATATTCCAGTTCAAAAACATATGAAAGATCAAATTCTTTTTCTTAACAATTTTGCACTATTAATTGATTATCAATCTTTCAAAAAATTCTATATCTCCTTCAAATTTTATTACATAGTAAATACTATCTTCTTCAAGTAATAATGTTGCTTTTGATAGCTGATCAGCTTCCATATTGTAAGCTCTATATATATGTTGAGCCTTTAAATGTATAAAGCTCCAGCGCAGTATCCTACATACTAACACTACAAATATAGCTTATTAAAAGCTTAGTTTTCACTATCCTTTATCAATGTAAATATAACTAGAGAAGATTACATAAACAAAAATAAAAGATTTAAGAGTGGCATTGCAGGCTGATCACTTTTTTTTAGTTTCTTCAATTTAAATATAGAGCTGCGCATTCTAGAAACATTGTTATTAAGATTTTATCACTTTTTTAGTTTTATCTTCTTAGTTTTAATAACATTGATATCAATGGGATGATATTGTTAGAGTATGAATGGATGTGTTTGTTTTACTATCGACAATATCACTATTGTCACTCAACCATAGGTTGAATCCACCCTTCGAGCACTTTAACCTTGACAGAGAATCACTCTGGCAGCAAACCCTAGGCTAGATAGCCAAACAAGTGGTAGTGCACCTTTCCCCAAGGATAGGGCACCAACAAGAGATGAGTAGATAGTCCAAATCCTAACCAAGAGATAGTCCAAGCAAAACGTGATCTGCTAGCTGCAACAACTGCAATGGCATATCTCCTCCAAACCTGTGCACAACACTGGGCATTGCAGTGCACACAAGTGCTGCTCTCCGATTATGAGACTATCTGTTAGAATGAAGACTGGCCTCCTGTATTTATACTAATTCTGGCTAACTACCTGAGCTGACTTCTCATTCTGGGTATCTGTCTATTCAGTATATATTATTTCTTCTGGTCGACTTCTTTTCTTGGAGGCTAATAACCTAATACAAATTATCCTCTTGAGCTGACATGTTTTCCAGGGTTAGTAGTCAACTCATTAGGGTTTCTTCTTGCTTCTCGGAATACTCTATTTTCGTCAGGTTTACACGTGGAGGTAAATACCTCCCGCAACTACCATAATATTAACACTTCCTCCTAGCTAGAGAGGGATTGAAGGTAATGGTCTGGAGCATAAACATACCTTTCACCTGGTAGCATCAACATAGTCGTCTAGATTATCTCATGATTAGATCATGAGCGCCATTATCACTATCAGTTTCATCAGCTGCACCATTTCTCGGAACCATACTCTATCTGAGTAATCAAACATGATGCTCACTCCATGGAGTGACAAGAGCCATTCTTCTAATCTAGAAGAATAAATGTTCTAAATCATTTTCTGTCTTGGGAAATGTCTGTCCATTGATCATCCATTTAGTTGATAATCATTTTCAACATTATTGATAGTTTTCAAGGCAATCGAAGCAATATCATTCAATAGAACACAACTGTGTCTATCCATAGTAGTACACAACTACAATCTAGTGGTACACTACCACACCAAGTAGCACACAAGTACTTGATCAGTGACATATAGTCACAAGCAGTGGAACACATCTACCACAGTAGTATACATCTATTGTTTAGAGACATACAGTGTTCATAACAATTCTCTGATATCAACCTGCACAGAAATGATGTTATGATATAAACTGAATCATTTGGTCCATTCTTCCACTCACATCTGTGAGGTATTGAAAGAACATCTTCCCTCAAAAAGGTAAGACATCATTGATGAACTATCTGGACTATTCTTCTCAAGCAAGGAAGAATAATTGTCATGATTTCTGAGCCTGGACCATTCCCCGCCCCGGGCCATTCTTCCGACACTAGACAAAGTGTAACTTAGAGAGAATGAGTCTATCCTAAGGAATGTCTGTCCCTGAGTGTTGAACCTGGACCATTATCTCCCTGGGCCATTCCTCTGGCACTAAACAAAGTGCAACCTGGAGAGAATGAATCCGTCCTAAGGAATCACTGTTCGGACCATTTCCCATGTTAACCATAAGAGAAAGTGTTTGTCCTACACCAACCTCCAAGATGGATTACTCCCCATGTTAACCACAATGGGAATTCGATGTTCGACAAGGCAGGCTAGTCTTCTTGAGTAACCCTCAAGAAGAGAGACTGCCCTAGACCACTTCCCATATGAACCGCAATGGGAAGTCGTTGTCTATGGTACATAAGCAATCTTGACCATTTTCCGAACTGGAAAATGTATGTCTGTTAGAAATCTCAATCCACTTTCTGAACTGGAAAGACTTCACTCATCATATCCATCAATCAATAATACATCAGTTCTCTTTCCCAACCTGAGAGTTATCTCTTCCTTTTTCAATAAGGAAGTCGTCTCTATGAGCTCCAGCTTGAGTATGCAAACTCTTTCATCTTGAACAAAAGATTTATCAAAATGTCTTCTTATTTGCTCATCTATGGAGATATGTATTGGAGAACCACTTTCTCCTTTTTGGACTTCATTACAGATAATTTAATGCTTGATTTCAAATGTACTTCGGTTTAGAACACTCGTCTTCTTTGAAGGCTTTATATAGCTCTGATCAATAAAGTATATCATTGTTGGAAAACTGGAACATATCCACGTGGTACTTCTTCTGTCATCATGAGATCTGATCTTCTGAGTAATCATCTTGATACAATATCTCTGTTATAGAAAATCTTCACCACGCTTCTGATGTGCACTAGAGGTTTTCCACCAAGTTATCTTCTTCCATCTGCATACAAGGGTCTCTTTCTGGTATGCCTCAAAGTCTTGAGGTTGCTCTTCATATGCTATTTGTTCAATTTCTCTTGAGAACATTCTTTGCATTCATCTGATGTAGAACTCCAACACATGGATATTGCGGATGATATAAAGACTCGTGTAGAGGTATGTCTAGTTTACTGGAACATGTAATCGTCATAGTTTTCTTCCTCCATCTGGGAGAACCTCTAGTTCTAGATCTTGTAATTCTTGCATATATACATTGTTCTTCATCACAACTTTCAGTTCCTCTGCTTGATTGCTTTTAGTGAGTTCATATCAGGCTGGTAATCTTGTGACTCTTAATGATTGGTTGTTTTGGCTTCTCTTTCTTTCTTGGAATTTTCATGTTCTTCATAATGTTTTTCTTTAGCTCTTGGATCCATGGAGTTTTTTATAGATTCTATTCCCTAGAGATTCCACTTCTTTCTTTCATCATAGGATCACGGATGTGGATGGACAACCAGGGATAATTTAAGGCTTCTCTTTGAAAAAGACTTCTTCTGAGGTTGAATTGAACATGTACTGTCTTTTATGGCTGCTACCATGGATATATGTTTCATCATATTCAATGGATCACAGGGTTAGCTCCCTCATAATCCTTGTTTTATGTATAAGTGCATATAATCGGCTCCCTCCGTCTAACAGAGTCCACGCTTCCGTCTTCATCCTTATTGTCTTCTGTAATATATAATCGACTCCCTCCGTCTAACAGAGTTTGTGCTTCCATCTTATTGTCTTCTGTAAAACGTCATAAGTCTTTCTCCAATTTTCTCTTGATCGTTGCCTTCTTTCTGTCTTTGCTTCTTCTAAGTCTCTTCATGATTGATTATGATTTCGGCTTATCTTGTAATAGCTTCCACATGATTTGTTTGATGTATTTCATCATTTCATGTATATTATCTGACTTGTATAATGATAACAATCCTTATCTTGTTGTTCTTCCATAAGTATAGTTCTTCTTAGAACATATTATCTTCTAAGAGAGAGATATACAAGATATGTACAGAGACTATGCAAACAAGATATGTACAAGAAGTAAGAAGAGTATTGTTACCTTCAGAAGAAGAAGTCTCTTTCATCCTGCTTAGTCTTGTTTGTAGGTTCATTTTCTTCGGAAACTGATGCTTTGTGTTTCTCCTTTCATTTCTTTAGATTGGGACAATGATTCTTGTAGTGACCATACTTTCGACAGTTGGCGCATTGTATTTTTGAAATATCTTTCTCTTGATTTGAGTTCCTTTTTGAACCAAACTTCCTTTTGTTCCTGAAATTTTTGAATCTTGCTGTGAAGGTTTGATTATCGTACTTCTTTTGGGGTTTCTCTTTTTCATTGATCTTGGATTCTTCTTGAGCACAAGAAGTCCAAAGTTCTTCAAATGTAGGATACTCCTTCCTTGTGTTCATGCTTGCGGCAAATGCATCCCACGTCTTGG
>JASDQU010736824.1:273632-292721 GCA_032191745.1 Picea mariana | reverse complement strand
TTCCATTTTTATTATCAGTTTTCTCTGAGGTCACGTCATTTTTTTTTGGAATGATAGGGGGTGGTGTTATTTTCCTAAGAGGGATGTTTTCTTCTTTGGAAGAAGGAGTGTTAGGTAGTGGAACTTTGTTGTGTAAGTTATCACCTTTTGGAGCAACAAATTTGCCAACCTACGTATCTCTACCAAGGATTTCTTCAATCTAGCCATCGTCTGATTTTGGACACTAGTCCCAAAAGGGCATAGCAGATGTTGGAGCTGCCTTTTTCAACTAGTTTAAATGTATTTTTTAAATCAAAGATTGGACTTTAAGTTGTCTTTTACTTCATGACCTTACCCACTAAAAGTATTCGTAGTCCTGATATTCAGAGTGGCAATGGCTGTTATAGTCTTAAGCCATTTCCTTTTAACCATGAACAAGATTTTTCACTTTTCTTTACCTCAGGATATTGTGTTTCGGGAGTTACAATTCACACTGTTTTTAAGCCCCGATGCACGAAGTCACGAAGCAACCTTGAAAGTTTACCCAGGTTAGCACCGAGAGTAAAGTTCCTTAAACCTTAGTTAAGCGTTGTCAGTATTTCGCGTCTTGGATTTTTTCCTCCCCAAAAGTCTCATCGTCACAACTCCGATAGGCGAAGTCGCGAGACGTTCGCGCAAGTTACCCGGGTTAGTGTCATGGGTGAATAGCTTTTAACCATAGTTAAATTCTGTCGGGATTTTGTAACTCGGCATGCATTTCTCTCAAAAACTATACCTTCGAATCCCCGAATCACGAAGTCGCGATATTACTTAAATATAAATTAATTAAACACTTAATCCGGTTTACCTTCTAGCTTAACTAGATCACATCATCATGATCTCGGAGTTTCGTGACTCGGCATACACTCCTCCCAGGAAATTTACCTTCAAAGTTCCGAGTCGCGAAGTCACGATTTTAACTAAACATTATTAATCAAACGTTTAATCCAGATTACGTTTTCGCTTAACTAGATTGCATCATTGCGATCTCGGGTTTTAGGGGCTCGAAAGGTTATAGTGAAAACTCCTGATCCAGCGAACGCCAAAAGCTTGATTAAAGTTTAAAAAATCCTGATTAAAGAAGCTAAGCCAGCTTAATCAGTGTTTAATACAAGTAATAATATGCACAGTCTACGAAGTAAATTTAAATGTTCCTTACACCAACTTGTGTCACGAACCGTCAAAATTTATGGCATTAATTGGAAATAAGGCGAAGCGACAAGTAAGGATATGGTTTTTATTGCTAAATATGTCTCTAAAAATGATTTAACCATTCTGTTCATAAGGACATCGAGGTTTTAAATGGTCGAAAATATAGATCTTTTTCTTTCTTTTCTATTCATAAAGCTCATTTCTGTTTTGCGCAGAGAAGTTTTTCTCAGAAAGCTAATTCATGTATGTATACACATTTTTATTACAGGAGAGCTAAGTCACAATCCTCTGTCATGGCCCCACGAAAAGCGTCCAAGGCAAGTGCTGAGATTTCAGGACAAGGCTCTGATAATGTTTCTGATACTTCACCATGAAGCGTTGATTCTGTCCGAACCTGGTCATACATCTCCAAGGTTCTGCAATCCGATTTGGTGAATTGTTCAGATGATTCCAGTGACAACGAGAAGGGCGACTTGGCCACCAAATCCAAGATCGTCGTCCAAGCAGAGATGCATAAAGTAGTGGCCAGACCACGTCTTCTTTATTACTATGACATGATCCGATGGGAACTAGATCATGTAGATATCCCGACCAGAACCATCATCAGCGAGCAAAAGTTCACTATTGGGACCTTTAGACCAGAACACTTACAGGCGATGTACAAGTTGCCACCCATGTCGAACTTCACATACAATGTTGAGTTTCTATAGGATTTTAAACAGAAGGAATGCGAGCAATACGACAAAAGCTTATCTGATTTGATCAAGGATTGGGTCTCACACCCCGCGAAGTTTAGGGAAGATAGCAATGGAGTTTATTCCATATCTTCTTTGGAACCACAGTTCAAATACATAGCAATGATGACCTGTAGATTGTATGGGAGGGAAGACACCACACATTTTTTCCTCCCATGGGTGCCTCTGATCCATACAATTGCGGAAGTCTGTTCCTTCGACTGGGCCAAACTGTTGTCAGATAGTCTAACCAGTCGGATTATAGAATATCGGACGTAGAGGGCAAGTGGGAAGGCCGCCTCATTTTTTATGTCTGCATACATCATGGATGCCATTTGTTTCATGATGCCTTTTCTCTTAATGAGCTAGAGCTGGGCTCCATCGGATGCTGAGCCTATCCATGTCTACCATTCAAAGATTTGATAGGATAAGGCCTCAGACTTCATATAAGAAATTTTCAATTGGGTAATGGTACCAATGCATGTCACCATATTTGGTAATCCACCGCGCAAGATCTCAGATAGCATCGCGGCCAATTTGAGCAGTGTGGCCGACTGGTACGTGGAGGAAGAATTTTCATACATCAGGGTTTTCGGCGCTTTTGTCCCTCTGCATGCTCTACCATTATTTATACCCGAGAGGCTAGCTTGTCACGAGATTGTTGGGAAAACCATGATTGGTGGTATCAACAAAGAGCTTAAAGGATTTTCAAAGAAGGTATGGCCACCTTTCCCCATTCATTTAAATACCTATTCTTTATTAGATTTCGGGCATGCAAAGGTCGAGGCAGTAGCCTTGGAAGATATTAAATTGGTCCACATTGAACTGAAGAAACACGACCCACATAGGGTCGTGAGTAATCACTTGGCTAGTTGTGGCCTTAAAAGATTTGAGCACGAGAATTCACCTCATGATGACATTTTTCGAGGTGCGAGATCTTATGCCGAGGTTTTGGCTCGGATACAATCCCTCTCGCCCGAAGAGAGGGCCAATGTTTTCAAATTCCAAGAACATCGACGGAGCTACCTTTGCCCAGTATTACAGGGTGAAAATCCAACGACCGTAGAGGTGTAGCAAACAGAAGCCGAAGGCTCCAAAGATTCAGCACTCGGCCAAGAAGAACACCATGACAAGAAAGAGCAAACTGGGGGCCCAAAACAGGAAGTCGATACTTCCAACCCTTCAAGCGAGCCAACCTCGGTTGTTACTCTAGGGAAATCATCTAAGCAGGTCGGAAATCCCATCGTTTCTATTACCCCCCTACAGTCCATGAAGGGGGTCCCAGATGCAGGTTGGGTTTTCGGTGAAGAATTGATGCCCATAACAATGGAATAGATACCTCCAAATGAATTCTTCTTCGATAAGAAGAGAAAGCCTATCATGAAACAAGAACTTTACCAAGAGGCAGGTAGAGTATCAAAGAAATTTAAAATTTTGACTGATGGGAGAGATATGAAAAAGGAGGAATCTGCAACTCAAATAGCAGGAACATTGGGAGCTTTCACTACAACCAACCAATATTCAGTCGGGACCTTAAAGGATTAGCTGAAGCGAAAAAATTGTTTGATCAAAACATTAGAGGCTAAACTAGCTACAGCAGAGGTCGCTGCCAAAGATCAGGCGAATACAGGTTTAGAACAAGCTAGAGTAGCTGATCAAAAGGAAATCAAGCGGCTCAAAGTCGATATCGAACAGACACAGCTGGTGACTCAGACAAGTCAGATACAGATAGGCCAGCAAGGAGAATTGATAGAGCAACTACAAGCCAAGATAGACTTCGTCGAAAGCCAAGTAATTGATATCAGGATATTTCAATCCCAATCTATAGAAATTAGAAGAAGAGTGTCGGCAGCTCAAGAAGGTCTACTTGCTAAGGTGGAAATGATTCAAAACAGCTGCCAACTCCTTGATTGAGTATTGGAAAACCTCACTCTCAGAGAAAAAGACATTGGGGTAGCTCAGGTTGCTTTCTAGGAGGCTATTATAGCCACAACGAGAAGGGAAACATGCAGTAGTTCCAGGTTTTCTATCTTAGAGCAGACCCAAGGTAACATCTTGTTGAAAGAATGGGAGCGTAACATATCCGAAGGCATACAACAAGATAAAGAGGTAAGAAAATCTTGTGAAGAAACCTTCGGTTTTCTAGATGGGAGTTGGTTGGATTCTGATGATGAAAGCATCATTGAAATACTGGGCCAGTTCAATATAGCCAAGCATCTACTCAAGATCAAGGAAAATGAAGAAAGAAAATTGGCTGAAATATCACAAATAACCCAGATGGACATAGTCCAAATAGATAAATGGATAATTAAATTGTGTACAATTATGTTCTATCAGTGCCAAAGACCAACAGGTGGAAGGAAAGTTGCCACAATTGGTGAAGAATTGTTACACTTTTGAGGCCAATAAGCAAGCAGAACCTTCTAAGTTGATATCCCAGCTGGTGGAGAAGTGCGTCATTTTCACAGAGCATGTGAGGACGCAGGTTTCCGGTGCCAAATAAGGATAGAGACAGAGAATTGAAACGTTTAATCTCCTTTGTTGTAACCGAAAACCTTTGGAACGATTGAGATTCCAGAATATAGAAATTTGTATAAATATACATTTTGAAGAAAGAACAAGGGTTGGACCTTTTTGGTCGATTGTAATAGAGACTATCTCTTTTTTGAGAATTAATACAAAGAAATCCGAAGACTCCTGATTCCATCCAGACTATGTTATGAGTTTGTTTTCTCTGTGATTTCATATTCAATTTCATTTCGCTTATATATGTCTGATGAATGTTTCATTGCAATTTAGTAAAACCTTTACTATGGTGATAAATTTTTAGCCATCTATATTGTTTGCAGTTTTTCCTCTGTATCGGCTATCAGCAGGTACAAGACCTGTGAACCTTTTAGATTGTCATATTTTATGCTTCGTCAGATTCCTTCTTATCTTATTTTCTTCTTCTGTTTACAGGGTGAGATTCTCCCTTGATAAGAGCCTCACATTATAGACAACTTAATGTTTTTCTCACATTTCACACACCATTTATTTAAAATATAACTCAGTTATGGAAAAAGGCCTTTGGTTTGCATTTTATCTTTTATATAGATTTCAAAAGTTCTCTTTTATAAGATCAAATTGATACAACATTAAAAACCTCAAACTCACTTTTGATTTACTATTCCTCTATGACTGTCGCCGTTGTAAGACAACCTATATTGAACCCGGTTTATCAGATCAAACCCATATTGCCTTAAAAATTTTCGATAATATACTTAAAACAACAAATACCCAGGTAGAACTTGAGCATTCATGAGCTGCGATTGAACAAGATATAAACATTCAGGAATAGTTGGAAGCGAGATAGCAACAACCTGGAAATGAACCTTAGCTTCCTTTCCTGAAGGTTGATTCTTTCCCCCTTCTTTATCCTTTACCCACTTTCGGATGCCTAGACACTGTACTTTCGAAGCCTTAAGTACAGACTCTGGAACAACATCTTTTTGGCGCCGTTGCTGGGGACGAAGTTATGAAACCTTTTCCCTGGGAAGAACGACATTCTCGCAATTTTCATCCTTTGATAGTGAAAAAAGAGTGAACACCCTTTAAATTATTTTCTTATCTTTCACTTAGCGACTCCACGTTTAAATAAGCTGGCATCTGGTCGAAGGAATACCAGACAAAACCCAGAGGGAAAATAGACCACACCTATTTTCGATCCTGAAAAAATACTAAAGACTAGATGTTCTCTTAAGCCAACTACTGTAGTCTACCAGCTTAAGTACACACAACCCAATATCAAGAGTTCTTTTAAACCTTCAACTTCACACAACTCCCCTCCTAAAACCATCAATCCAATTTTAGCTAGCCTTGAGGTTAAAAGTGAAATCCATCCGATAATCTCTGTCATTCACAAAGGTAAAAACCCCGCAGTAAATTTATCAGCGGTCGATATCTCGCCGATTCTTCATTTAGATTTCACAACCTCGCTGAGTCTCGAAGAGTATACCATACACTCAGATTCTACGCCTGCGGGTTCCCCTGATTACATTTCTTGCAAGTCTGAAGAGCCAAGTCTTTGCATCCCTTATCACCTATCTTTGGTTTTCTCGTCTCACGAAAAAGATAAAGATTCACTTTTAGTGTTCCAGAATCCTCTATACAATACACCGTTTCCCTATCCATTAGTACCAATGGCAGCTGCCGAAGGAGGAAGAGGAGGGGTTTTTGGAGGTGGAGGTGTTTTAGGAGGTGGAGGGGCTCCAAGAGGAGGAATGGGAGGCTAAGGGCCTCCCCCGCCTCCCAAATTTTTCGCTAAAGTGGCTGTGAGATATGCACCTTTGGTCCTACCCATCCCTCTTCATGACCTTCCTGAAAATTATATAAAAAAATTACCAAAATTTACAGGGGAAGGAGACTTGACCGCAGCCGAACATATAAACTTCTTTGATCAATTCGCAGATATCCTAGGTCTCGAGCACAAAGACGTGTATTCGAGTCTGTTTGTTCAAAATTTCGAAGGACATGTATGAACTTGGTTTTGAATCCTACCCGCAGGATCAATATTATCCTACGATGCCCTAGAAGACTCCTTCCTTAGGCAATGGTGTGAAAGGAAAGACCACTTGTATTATTTGATCGAGTTCAGATCTTTAAAGAAAAATAATTTGGAAACAGTTATGGAATTTATTCAAATATTTAATAAGTTGTATAATAAAATCCCAGCCAAAGTTAAACCATCCCAACCTGCAGCCAAAGTAACCTTCGCGGGAACTTTTCGAACCCGATTTCGCTCTTCTCTTAAGAAAAAGAAGAGGGTCTACCTTAACCCGAATGCAGGATGATGCTATGGAAATCGAATCTAACATGATGGCTTCTAGCAATTTGAAAGCTAAGTTATAAATGGGAAACCAAGAAACCAGACGTTTAAGGAAACAAGCCGGACCCTCGGGGTCTAATAGATCCACAGATGACAAAATGGATGATATGGCTAGGATAATTAAGGAATTGTCAAATGAAATTTCTAGGATGGAACTGGATCAATATAAGGCCGATCCTTTCATTAAAAGGGAATTTAGGAGAAACCCCAATCTTCAAAATCAACCAAGACAGACTAAAAATGAAGATAATAAAATTCGAACCCCTTTAAAAAATGAAAATTTTATAGGAGGAAATGACCTGGAATATTTCGAGGGTCTGAAAGAAGATGTGACAAATTTGGGTGATGACTGCACTCAGCCTTGTGTAACTAAATAAGATTATGAGAAGTCTTTAAGCATACAACAACCCTCAGATATAGATGATGACATAAACAATATAGATGTTCCTGACTATCAAGAATTAATTGATTCAATAATGGCTGAAGTCCAACCTAGGTATAACCTGAGGTTTAAAAACAAACCTGCGTTGATTCCTCAACCCAAGAAAATTCTCCCTAGAGGTGAAGTATACGTACCAGCCCCAAAAGGGACCGAAACATCTACTAACAAAATAAAAGGGGTAGACTCGTTGGATCCTAAAATGAAGGAGGTTGAGACCCAAACAAGGGAAATCAAGATAGCTGAGACACCCACACCGGTAAGTAAACTCATGAGTAATAAATCATCTCAGACAAATAAGTTGAGAAAAGAGAGTCTGAGGTTTCGACCAGAGAAATCGACAAAGGTAGTGGTAGTTTTAGTTTTGAAAAGGAGATAAATAGGATCAAAATATCGATCCCTCTGGTTGAATTAGCAAAGAATCCTGCATATCGAAAGCAGATAACCAAAGTGATAGGTTGTTCAGATGAAGAAATTCAATCCAACGTGAAAAACTTGGAAGATGATAAGCCCAATATCACTTTTGGTCCACATTTTGAGGGTGCCAGAGACACCATCGCTCCTTTCTATATCACCCTAAATGTGCATGATCGATTGCTACATAACTGCATGCTAGAATGTGGAGCTTCACATAATGTGATGCCCAAAACTATTATGGATAGACTAGGCCTCGAGATCACCAGGCCTTATGAAGATCTCTACTCTTTCGATTCGAGAAGAGTTAAGTGCATGTGTATGATAAAATATTTAGTAGTCACCCTTGCACAAGTTCTAGTCAAAAGCATCCTGATGGATGTAGTGATTGCTGATATCCCCCCAAAGTATGGCTTACTGCTATCAAGGTCGTGAGGGGCCAAACTTGGGGGGTCCCTCCAACTAGACATGACTTACACCACAATTCTTGTATTTGGTGGACAACTTACTCAGTTATACAGGGAAACAAGGTTAGCCTATACAGTGAGCGATCCTCAGAATCCTAACAATTTTCATGTTTACATAGCTGATCAAGACCTAGGAAATTGTATTTTGTCTTTTGATGATGGTATAGATAGCTGCACAGAAGAAAATTACGTAGATGAGAAAGAATAAAAAAATATGCATAACATTGGGATCTGGAAAATGTTTTTTGATGGTGCCCTATCATGTGAAGGAGTAGGTGCAGGGGTACCTTTTGTGGCACCTGAAAATAAATGTGTTGTCCCCTTCTCTTATAGGCTTCAATGGGATATAGACTACACCAACAATGTATGTGAGTATGAAGCCTTAATATTAGGATTGGAAGCTGCCAGGAAGATAAACATAAAGAACCTGGAAGTATATGGAGACACAGAGTTGATAGTCAAACAAATAAATCGACAATACCAGGCCAAGCATCTGAGATTGAGATCATACAAAAATTATGCTTAGGATCTAATGGAAAATTTCTTCTCATCTGTAAATATCCACTTCATCCCACGCATCAAAAATTTTCAGGCCGATTCATTAGCCAAGGAAGCCTTGACTTTCGCTCCCCCTGCAGATTTTAAATTAAAATACCACATGAGGTAAGGCACAAACCATCGATCCCGAACAACATACAACACTGGCAGGTTTTCGAGGATGACGAACAGATCAGGAAATTCCTTGAAGCGGTGGGAGACTTCTCTGAAACTCACATTGATTCAGAGAATCAAAATGATCACATATGGATCATGCAAGAAGGAGAGGACCCTCAAGAGTTCTAGGAAAAGATTGCAAATCATCACATATTGGTTCTAAAGAACAATCAGATTATGAAAGGAGTGATCCCCCTGGAGAGACTGTTCAATCACAATGACATACCCTTGAAATCCACCCTTCAAACCCAACCAAAGGAGGTTGAAGACTGGGATGTGGGGACCAAAGAAGAACCTAGGATGGTAAAAATATCAAAGTACCTTCCTCCTGAGGTAAAAAGCAAGTAGAAAGACTTGCTCGGACAGTATAAAGATGTTTTTGCTTGGTCTTATGAAGAGATGAGAACCTACAACACCGTTGTGATCGAACATAAGATACCTCTAAAACCTGGTGTCAAACTCTTTCGATAAAAACTTAGACAGATCAACCCTATTTTATTGCCTGTGGTCGAAAAGGAAGTTAAAAAGCTCTTGGATGCAAAAATAATAGTACCTCTAAGATACTCCGATTGGTTAGAAAACTTGGTCTCGGTCAGAAAGAAGAGTAGAGAGATTAGACTATGTGTGGACTTTAGAAATCTAAATAAGTCCTCCCTCAAAGATAACTACCCTCTACCCAAAATGGATCATGTTTTAGAAAAGGTAGTTGGGGCAAATAGAATGTCAATGATCGACGGATTCTCTGGTTATAATCAAATTGCCGTAAATGAACTAGATAAAGAGAAAACAACTTTCACTACCCCTTGGGGTACTTTTATATATGATAAAATTCCTTTTGGTCTAATGAATGCAGGCGCTACTTTCCAACGTGCTATGGACATTGCTTTCATCGGCGAAAGGGATAAATGTGTGGTCATTTATCTTGATGATCTAACTGTTTTTTCTAAATCTGATGAAGATCATCTGGTACATCTCAAGCAGACATTTGAGAAATGTTGTAAGTTTGGTCTGTCTTTGAATCCCAAAATGTCCCACTTTGCCATGCAAGAAGGTAAACTCTTGGGCCATATTGTGTCTCGAGATGGTATTAAAATTGATCCTAAAAGAGTTGAGGCTATAGATACTATAAATATTCCTAGGAATGTAAAAGAAATTCAGTCATTCTTAGGAAAAATATTTTTTTTGAGGAGATTTATTCTGAACTTTGCTGAAATCGTGAAACCGATCACAGATATGCTAAAGAAAAACAACGAATTGAAATGGACAGCAGAAGCCAAAGCAACGTTTGCACACATAAAGAAACTCATAAGTGAGGCACCTGTACTGGAAAGCCCTGATTATCTAAAGCATTTTCTTATTTTCTCATTCGCCTCTGAACACACAATCGCTGCGGTACTCCTCCAGAAAAATGAAGAAGGTTTCGAACAACCGATAGCCTTTTTTAGCAAGAGTCTCAGAGTCGCAGAACTTAAATACGATATAATGGAAAAGCAAGCGTATGCTATGGTGAAGGCGTTGAAAGCATTCATAACCTATGTGCTGCATTCCAAGATAATTGCGTATGTACCTACCATTTATGTAAAGGATATTTTGGTTCAATATGATAGTGATGGGAAAATGGGACATTGGCTTGCCAAAATTCAAAAATTTGACCTGCAGATAAAACCAACGAAATTGGTAAAAGGACAAGGTTTGGCCAAACTCTTAACATAATCAAATTTCAGAGCTCTCAGTATAAATGGCCTACAGGGATATGAAGAAGGTGTGGACATGAACGAGTTTGATGAGCCAACAAGAGAAACTAGAATTGAAGAGAAGTTTGTCTCATCAGACTGGTACAAAAACATAGTGTCATACCTGATGACATTGAAATGCCCGAGTAATTTATCCCCATCCAAAGCCAGAACGCTAAAATTACATGCGGTCAAATACTGTATATCCGAAAATCAATTGTATTGGAAGGACCCACTAGGTTTCCTATTGATCTATTTAGTTGAATCAGAAACAGAGAGGGTGATAAGCGAATTTCACGAAGGAGTCTGTGGGGGACACCATGCTTGGAGGGCGAAAGCTTATAAGATCCTGAGGGTAGGGTATTATTGGCCAAAACTTTTCTCAGATGTAAATGCCAAAGTCAGAGCCTATAACCCGTGCCAACTGTTCCCAGGCAAGCATAAACTCCCAACATTACCATTGGTTCCGGTCAAAATGGAAGCCCCTTTCCAGCAATGGGGACTAGATTTTATAGGTTAAATTAACCCCCATTCTAGCGCTCAACACAAATGGATCTTGACTGCCACAAATTACTTCACTAAATGGGTGGAGGCTATTCCAACCAGAAGGGAAACAAATTCAGTGGTAATAGACTTCCTGGAAGACCACATTTTGTCTAGATTTGGCTGCTCCCGAAAAATAGTCACTGACAACGCCCAGGATTTTAAATCTATGGCTATGATCAGTTTTTGCCAAAAATACAATATCGTGCTCGGCAGTTCCACAACATATTACCCCCAAGAAAATGGACTAGCCGAGCCTTCAAACAAGAGTCTGATCAATAGAATTAAGAAAGTGTTGAATGAGAACAAAAAATATTGGCATGTACATCTGAAATACGCTTTATGGGCAAATCGGATAGGCACGAAGAAATCTATCGAAACTTCTCCTTTCCAGATGGTGTACGGGACCGACGTGGTATTAACCATAAACTTGGCACTTCCCGTAATGACACTATGGCAAGATGAGAAAGAAGAACCAAACCATGTCATGAGGAGGATAAATCAACTGATCGAAGTACAACAACACAGGATCGAGGTGAACGAAAGGTTGCAAAAATACCAAGACGACATGAAAACGTTGTTCGACTGTAAGACACAAGACAGAGAGTTTCTCCTGGGCGATTTGATCTTGAGATGGGATGCTAGGAAGGAAGACTCAGAGAAACACGGTAAATTTGATCATATTTGGTATGGACCATTCAGAGTCCCAGTTCCTGAAGGAAAGAATTCGTTTCTATTAGAAAATCTGGACGGTAAAATTTTCAACGCCCCTGTCAACATGCGTTATTTAAAACATTATATGCAATAATTGTTTCTCAAAGGATTTCCATTGTATATACCGCTTTGTATTTGCTTTCTATTTCATGATTTCTTTGGGGTAATTCTACTTCCACCAATAATTAATCAGGTCAGTGATTTTTGTAGAAATAAAAATACAGAATTTTCAATATATTCAACTAAAAAAAAAAAAAAAACCTAATGCTTTTCATATTTTTCCCTTTCAGGATCTCGATTTGCAGCTCAAACGAGCGAAAGGGGTAAACAAAAGGTCATATATCGGAAAATAAATTCGCCGAAATAGGTGATAGAAAAGGTTTTCTGTTATTATAAAATGGTAAGGTAAAGGTATGAATTCCTGAGAATTTTTTTTTTTTTTTAACAAAGATCTTCAAAATGTTGTAATGGTCTCATGAATATAATGTTTTCGCTTGACTGGTTATTAAAAGAATAGCTACTTGCTCTGGGTCCTAAGAATTTTCACTTAAAATAAAGATAGTAGGTAGTTAAAATAATCAGAAAAGTAAAGCATCTCTGGGAAAAGGTTTTCAAAAGTCGGTTTTAATTTTCGACCCCTGTTTCTCAGTGTACAAACCTCTGTCTGTCACCTTTCTTTCGGTCTTTAGATTTACCTTCTTAAAAAGACAAGTATCTTTCCGAGTTTATATACATAAAGGGAAGAGATTACATTTTAACTTTGAAAGTTGTAAAGCATATTTTGAAAAGTAAGTTGGTCTTCACAACTCCTCAGTCTCTTACCAAACAAAGTGATGCATAGGTTGATCTTGACTATTCTAGGTTTTTCAACAGTTTCGAAAGATTGAGGCTTGCTCGAAGGAAGACCCCTAGAAATAATTTTTCCCCTTTTTCCCTGCGGGCTAAGGTGTGGTGAAAGTTAAGGGAAGGTTGGTACCGAGTAATCAAAGTAAGTTGACAGACCTCCATTGCAAAATATTATGCAGATGTCACCCCTCATACAAACTGATTGCCCCCACTTCATGTTCTAAAAAGTAAATTATAAGACATATGGTGAAAGGAAAATCATATTTAATTGTCCATCTAGTTCGAAAAGATGATGAAAGGAAATTCAGAAATGATTGCCCTCGTCTCAGCATTTAAATGCATAAATTCCGAAGTGGTGAAAGGAAATTCAGCAAAAGGGCCAGATAACTTCATCGGGGTACTGAACGAGGTTGTTGGTAGTGAAGAAATATCTGAGATATCTGTAAGGTTGTTATACATGAATCTCACTCTACTCTGGTAATCAAATCTCTCGAAATCAGATCTACATCCTAAGTTCGGATAGGGCTCCCCGATTAAAAACATGTATTTTGTTTCATTTGATGCAAGCCAATAGCCACAAGATTTGTTGGATTTCCTAGGACTGTTTTGATTGTCTTAATGCAGACCTAAATTCAGTAAAGAGAAAGAGAAAGTACTGAAAGGGATTGCAGCTGAGTGTGAAACGTATTTGAGTGTTGAAAAGATTTTCAGAAGTAAAAGATGAAATCTCTTCTTCCCTTTGTATCCCTTTTTCCTTAAGTAAGTTTTGCAAAAGTAAAACCAATGACTCCATTTACCCAATACAGGCATGTGGTCTAATGTTCTTCCCATCTTGCAGGGAGACAGGATCCCTAGTTGGAGCCTATGTTGGAGCCGCCTTTTTCAACTAGTTTAAATGTATTTTTTAAATCAAAGATTGGACTTTAAGTTGTCTTTTATTTCATGACCTTACCCACTAAAAGTCTCCGTAGTCCTGATATTCAGAGTGGCAATGGCCGTTATAGTCTTAATCCATTTCCTTTTAACCATGAACAAGCTTTTTCACTTTTCTTTACCTCAAGATATCGCGTTTCGAAAGTTACAAGTCACACTATTTTTAAGCCCCGATGCGCGAAGTCACGAAGTAACCTTGAAATTTTAACCAGGTTAGCGTCGAGAGTAAAGTTCCTTAAACATTAGTTAAACACTGTCGATATTTCATGTCTTGGCATTTTCCCTCCCCAAAAGTCTCACCGTCACAACTCCGATAGGTGAAGTCGCGAGACGTTCACACAAGTTACCCGGGTTAGTGTCAGGGGTGAATAGCTTTTAACCATAGTTAAAGTCTGTCGGGATTTCATAACTCGGCATGCGTTTCTCCCAAAATCTATACCTTCGAATCCCCGAATCGCGATATTACTTAAATATAAATTAATTAAACACTTAATCTGATTTACCTTCTGGCTTAACTAGATCACATCATCGTGATCTTGAAATTTCACGACTCAGCATACGCTCCTCCTGGGAACTTTACCTTCGAAGTGCCAAGTCGTGAAGTCGTGATTTTAACTAAGCATGATTAATCAAACATTTAATCCAGATTACGCTTTCACTTAACTAGATTGCATCATCACGATCTCGGGTTTTAGGGGCTCGAAAGGTTAGAGTGAAAACTCCCGATGTGGCGAATGCCGAAAGGTTGATTAGAGTTTAAAAAATCCTGATTAAAGAAGCTAATCCAACTTAATCAGTGTTTAATACAAGTAATAATATGCATAGTCTACGAGGTAAATTTAAATGTTCCTTGCGCCAACTTGTGTCATGAACCGTCAAAATTTATGGCATTAATTGGAAATAATATGAAGCGACAAGTAAGGATATGGTTTTTATTGCTAAATCTATCTCTAAAAATGATTTAACCATTCTGTTCACAAGGATGTCGAGGTTTTAAATGGTAAAAAATATAGATCTTTTTCTTTCTGTTCTGTTCATAAAGCTCATTTCTATTTTGCACGGAGAAGTTTTTCTGAGCAAGTTGATTCCTGTATGTATACACATTTTTATTACAGGAGAGCTAAGTCACAATCCTCTTTCATGGCCCCATGAAAAGCGTCCAAGGCAAGTGTTGAGATTTCAGGACAAGGCTCTGATAATGTTTCTGATACTTCACCATGAAGTGTTGATTCTGTCCGAACCTGGTCATACATCTTCGAGGTTCTGCAATCCGATTTGGTGAATTGTTCAGATGATTCCAGTGACAACGCGAAGGACGACTTGGCCACCAAATACAAGATCGTCATCCAAGCAGAGATGCATAAAGTAGCGACCAGGCCACATCTTCTTTTTTACTATGACATGATCCGATGGGCGCTAGATCATGTAGATATCCTGACCAGAACCATCATCAGCAAGAAAAAGGTCACTTTTGGGACCTTTAGACCAGAACACTTACAGGCGATGTACAAGTTTCCACCCACGTCGAACTTCACATACAATGTCGAGTTTCTATAGGATTTTAAACAAAAGGAATTCGAGCAATACGACAAAAGCTTATCTGATTTGATCAAGGATTGGGTCTCACACCCCGCGAAGTTTAGGGAAGATAACAACAGAGTTTATTCCATATCTTCTTTGGAACCATAGTTTAAATACATAACAATGATGACCTGTAGATTGTATGGGAGGGAAGACACCACACATTGTTTCCTCCCATGGGTGTCTCTGATGCATACACTCGCAGAAGGTTGTTCCTTCGACTGGGCCAAACTGTTGTCAGATAGTCTAACTAGTCGGATTACAGAATATCGGACACAGAAGGCGGGTGGGAAGGCCGCTTCATTTTTTATGTCCGCATACATCATGGATGTCGTGTGTTTCATGACACCTTTTCCCTTAATGAGCTAAAGCTGGGCTCCATTGGATGTTGAGCCTATCCATGTCTACCATTCAAAGCTTTGGGAGGATAAGACCTCAAATTTCATATACGAAATTTTCAATTGGGTAATGGTACTGATGCATGTCACCATCTTCGGTAATCCACCGCCCAGGATCTTAGATAGCATTGTGGAAAATTTGAGTAATGTGGCCGACTGGTATGTGGAGGAAGAATTTTCATACATCAGGGTTTTTGGTGCTTATGTCCCTCTGCATGCTCTACCATTATTTATACCCAATAGGCTAACTTGTCGCGAGATCGTCGAGCAAATCATGATTGGTGGTATAAGCAAAGAGCTTAAAGGATTTTCAAAGAAGGTATGGCCACCTTTCCCCATTCATTTAAATACCTATTCTTTATTATATTTTTGGCATGCAAAGGCTGAGGAAACATCCTTGGAAGATATTAAATTGGTCCACATTGAATTCAAGAAACATGACCCACACAGGGTCGTGAGTAATCATTTGGCTAGTTGTGGCCTTAAAAGATTTGAGAACGAGAATTTGCCTCATGATGACATTTTCCGAGGCATGAGATCGTATGCCGAGGTTTTGGCTCGGATACAAGCCCCGTCACCCGAAGAGAGGGACAATGTTTTCAAATTCCAAGAACATCGGCGGAGCTGCCTTCCCCTAGTATTACGAGGTGAGAATCCAACGATCGTAGAGGTGCAGCAAACGGAAGCCGAAGGCTCCAAAGATTCAGCACCTGGCCAAGAAGAACACCAAGACAAGAAAGAGAAAACTGGGGGCTTGAAACAGGAAGCCAAGACTTCCAACCCTCCAAGCGAGCCAACCTCGGTTGTTACTCTAGGGAAATCATCTATGCAGGTCAGCAATCCCATCATTTCTATTAACCCCCTACAGTCCATGAAGGGGGTACCAGATGCAGGTTGGGTTTTCGGTGAAGAATTAACGCCCATAACAATGGAAGAGATACCTCCGAATGAATTCTTCTTCGATAAGAAGAGAAAGGCTGTCGTGAAACAATAACTTTACCAAGAGGTGGTTATAGTATCAAAGAAATTTAAAATTTTGACTGATGGGAGAGCTATGAAAAAGGAGGAATTTGCAACTCAAATAGCAGGAACATTGGGAGATTTCTCTACAACCAACCAATATTTAGTTGGGACCCTAAAGGATCAACTGAAGCGAAAAAATCATTTGATCAAAACATTAGAGGCTAAACTAGCTATAGCAGAGGCCGCTGTCAAAGATCAGGTGAATACATGTTTAGAACAAGATAGAGTGTTGATCAAAAGGAAATAAAGTGGCTCAAAGCCGATCTCGAACAGACACAGTTGATGACTCAGACAAGTCAGATACAGATAGGCCAACAAGGAGAATTGATAGAGAAACTACAAGCCAAGATAGACTTTGCCGAAAGCCAGGTAATTGATATCGGGATATTTTAATCCCAAGCTATTGAAATCAGAAAAAGAGTGTCAGCAGCTCAACAAGGTCTACTTGCTAAGGTGGAAATGATTCAAAACAACTGCCAACTCCTTGATAGAGTATTGGAAAACCTCACTCTCATAGAAAAAGACACTAGGGCGGCTCGGGTTGCTTTCCAACAGGCTATTATAGCCACGACGAGAAGGGAAACAGGCAGTAGTTCCAGGTTTTCTATCTCAGAGCAGACCCGAGGTAACATATTGTTGAAAGAATGGGAGCGTAACATATCCGAAGGCAGACAACAAGCTAAAGAGGTAAGAAAATCTTGTGAAGAAACCTTCAGTTTTCTAGATGGGTGTTGGTTGGGTTCTGATGATGAAAGTAGCACTGAAATACTGGGCCAGATCAATACAGCCAAGCATCTGCTCAAGATCAAGGAATATGAAGAAACATAATTGGCTAAAATATCACAAATAACCCAGACGGACATAGTCCAAATAGATAAATGGCTAATTAAACTGAGTGTACAATTATGTTCTATCAGCGCCAAAGACCAATAGGTGGAAGGAAAGTTGCCACAATTGGTGAAGGATTGTTACACTTTCGAGGCCAATAATCAAGAAAAACCTTCTAATTTCATATCCCAGCTGATGGAGAAGTGTGTCATTTGCACAGAGCATGCGAAGAGGCAGGTTTCCGGTACCAAATAAGGATAGAGACAGAGAATTGAAACGTTTAATATCCTTTGTTGTAACTGCAAACCTCTGGAACGATTGAGATTCCAGAATATGGAAATTTGTATAAATATACATTTTGAAGAAAGAACAAGGGTTGGACCTTTTTGGTCGATTGTAATAGAGACTATCTCTTATTTGAGAATTAATACAAAGCAATCCGGAGACTCCTGATTCCGTCCAGACTGTGTTATGAGTTTGTTTTCTCTGTGATTTCATATTCAATTTCATTTTGCTTATATATGTTTGATGAATGTTTCATTGCAATTTAGTAAAACCTCTATTGTGGTGATAAATTTTTATCCATCTATATCGTTTGCATTTTTTCCTCTGTATCGACTATCAGTAGGTACAAGACCTGTGAACCTTTTAGATTGTCATATTTTATGCTTCGTCAGATTCCTTCTTATCTTATTTTCTTCTTCTGTTTACAGGGTGAGATTCTCCCTTGAGAAGAGCCTCGCGTTATAGACAACTTAATGTTTTTCTCACATTTCACACACCATTTATTTAAAATATAACTCAGTTACGGAAAAAGGCCTTTGGTTTGCATTTTATCTTTTATATAGATTTCAAAAGTTCTATTTTATAAGATCAAATTGATACAACATTAAAAACCTTGAACTCACTTTTGATTTATTGTTCCTCTATGACTGTCCCCATTGAAAGATAGCCTAATATTGAACTCGGTTTATCGGATCAACCCCATATCGCCTTAAACCTTTTCGATAATATACTTAAAAAAACAAATACCCGGGTAGAACTTGAGCATTCGTGGGCTACGATTGAACGAGATATAAACATTCAGAAATAGCTGGAAGCGAGACAACGACAACCTGGAAATCAACCTTAGCTTCCTTTCCCGAAGGTTGATGCTTTCCCCCTTCTTTATCCTTTACCCACTTTCAGATGCCTAGACACTGTACTTTCTAAGCCTTAAGTACAGACTCTGAAACAATACCAGATTCCAGGGGAGTTTCATCAACAACATAAAAAAGATCTTGTGCATGGATTTCATCATCCAAACTTTGATGATCTCGCAACTGGTTTATCAATAGGGTCATAGAGTTGACCCACTGAGGGCATGTTCGTTATGGGTGATTTTGTTGATGACAAGAACATAAATTATCATTACTGAATATATCTAAGTTGAAAGCCATGTGTGGTAGCTCGGGTGGTTGTGGCAGGTTATCTGGTTTCTTAAAGAATGGGTAACAAGTCTGAGGCTTCAATGATCCTTTGCCGACATTACTTTTAAGGTCCACAACTTCATTAGAAAACTTCTTAACCATTTTCACAACATTATCAATATCCTTTGACTCCCTGTCATGTGGTTTAGCTAATAGAAATGGTTTCTTTCTAGATGACTTAGTTTCCTCATAACATGGATGTTGATCATATGCATA
>JASDQU010736824.1:246725-273062 GCA_032191745.1 Picea mariana | reverse complement strand
TCCTTTACTCTTTCCTTCTTGTCCATTATGATGGATCCTAGTTCATTATGTAGAGACACATTTTTTTTCTTTCTCCGAATTTTCTCATAAAGATCCTTTCGAAATTGTCTCATTCCATAATAGACCCAGTAGGTAAGCTAAAATACCAGGTAGAACCTTTCCCAGAAAAAGTGCAAGGAAATAGAATGCACACTACATCGTCATGTCCGACACCTAGAAGATGTATGGCTAAAAATAAATTATTCACATGATCTTCCAGGGATTCGGGTTTTTCTGGGTCAAATTTTCGAATGAGGTTGTCAAATTTCCTTGGGATTTCATGCAGTTGTTCAACCATATTGAGATCTCCTAGGTCCCTCCATTGATGTATAAATTATCTGTTGACCTTGTTTCCCCCCATCATTTTTTCTTATGGTGATATCTTGTTGTTTTCTTTCAAATTCTTCTTCCGGTTCAATAAGGAAACATGTGACCATACTCAAAGATAATGTAACTTCTTGTAGATAAGCTTCAATGAGGTCATCTACAAAGTTAACGTAAAAATCGAGATCTGTGTTGGGATGTTCTACATGGGTTTATTTCCTCCTAGGGAGCTCAGAGGCTAAAGGTAGTTTTTCAAGCAACTTTGCATAAGAACGTGTACTTCTATGGGTTTCATGGAGTTCTTCCCATGGTGTGTGAAACCAAGTCTCAATATGTATTTTAGGAATATCAGAGGCACTTCTGAAATTAGGCTTTGATTCCTCATGGATAACTTCTTGTTCAGACTCGACTCGAGGAAACAAGGTAGGTTGGGGGTCGGATTACTTGTTAAATATTGATTTTGGTTGTTGTTTAATTCATGTATATAAGACATAAAAGATGGTCCTCTTTCTAGCACCAATTCTGTTGATGAGTTCAAATTCGCCCGAAAACAGTGAGGGATTCTCCCTAGTACATGGTCCCAACTAGATTATACACCATTCGGATTGGGAGACCCATCCGAAATTTGGCCCAGCTACCATTGTTACTATTCTTTAAGAGGTTTTTGGACCATTATGGACCGGTTTGCTGATGAGGGTGGATGATGAATGGGTATACAATGTAAATATGTAGATGAAGACTATGTATGAAACACAAGATAATTTAACACTAACCTACTTTGACCTATTCTATCTAGGAGCATACTTAACTGACCAATGAGTTATAAGTTGAAACCAAATCCCACACTACTTCTACACAGATAACTGATATAAAAGAGTAAGAACAAAAACAAGTGTATACAAATACGTATAACCAGAGTAGTCTAGGTTAAAATAATGTACACATTAACAACCCACAAACCTCGAGGAATTAAGATATTTAAAGAAATATTCTAAACTAAAGTATAACACCGATTGTATGATAATTAATCTATAAAAACATAGCATTCTTACAGTTCATAGGAACAGTGTCCATATTCACCAGAAATAGTTCTCAGTGCAGATATGTTCGTACACAAAAATTCCTTCTATAACAATTCGCCCTAAGGGATTATCAATATTGATTAACAAATTATAATTCCTTGAATCAATTCTTGAGTCTATACATTTCTTAAAAAGCCAAAAAATAATTTTCAAATGGGGTTCTATTCTAGTTTATACAAATGTTTAGTAACCCCTATGTGACTCTTCATATTCTTCTTGAAGGAGAAGTTACAAAACCATTTTGCCTTCTCATTTCTAATGAAAAGTGTACATAATATGACGAAATTGAGATTGGTTAGGAAAAGGATAAAACAAAAGACAAGTATTTTTTCTTCTTCTTATGGATTTATATTTCTCAAGTAGGTCGTCCAAAATTCCAGCTGATTATATAGTAATTAAATCCTTCTGTATGTCAGTTGTTCTAATGTTGCATTGATCAATGTGACATTGTCTTCAAGGGTTTCCATATCATTTTCCAATTTGGTCATGAAGGATTGTACCATGGTCTGAAGCTTTATTGGCTATAGAAAGTGTTGATCAATGAGATATATGGATATGAAGGTAGATTCTTCAAATACTTCCTTCCTGCGATTAGTGTTGTCATGTAGTACATTCACCAATTCTTCTAACACCATGTTCTTCCTAAGTTCATCTAATCTTGGGAGATGACCATTCTTGATTAGTTCCTGTACAACTTTATGGATCCTCGAGCATATTTCCATGGATTTGGTGACTTCTCTATCAACATTTTGTCCTATTTGTTGGAAGTGGTCTAATGCATATAAGTCAATATTTCTCTCCACTTTTGATGGTCAATAAAGCTCAGGTGGAACATCTGGATTCTCTTATATCCATTTGTCTATAGATGATACGCCTTTGCAAATGGTGTTGTATTGTGACAACTTCATATATACATGATTATTTTTCTCAATGACCATTGTAGTCCTATTTTGGAATAGGTGTAGATGGGCATACATGTCGATGATATCTCCTTAAATCTCATTTATGACCTTTTTGGCGCTATCCTTGAAGCTTTGGAGGCTCCTTTCATCAATATTTACATGTTAAATTCTTTCCCTAACTTTCTGATCCTTGACTCCTTTTCTTCATTTTGCTAGCATAATCTTTGTATGTTGTCTACATTGGAATTCATGAGTGTAGAGCTAGCCTTAGCTATCGTAACGGGGTTTTCTCTGACATGTCCTATGATTGGGACATGGGTAGCTACTGAGATAGGTTCTCCTTTAGTTATCATAAATTTCTTTACCTTATCTTGCACGTTTCTACCATTCTTATTGTCATAAGTGAAGATCCTTAGATCTAACACTTCACTCAGCTGGAATGGCTCCTAGAGCCCGAGTCCTAAACCACTGCCAGTCAAATTTATATATGTGTCTGTAGCAAATGTTCATGGGATTTCCACTCCCTTGGTACGTGTGTCACCCCTCCTATTTTCCACGTTTTTATTTTGTATTTCTTCTTGAGAAGGTTTGTCTACTGCTTCTTTTGTTGTTTTCTTTTCTTTCTCTGCTACTTCCCATTCCTTATTTTCTTGTTCTATTGCGGATTTCACTTCTGCTTAAGCTTTATCTCTAGATTTTCCATCTTCAATATTTCATTTTTTTGTGTCATTTTTCTTCTTTAAAACCTTGTCTTTATCTCTCCTCTTTTTCTCTGTTGGTACTTCTTCTTCTCCCTCTGCATTTCCTGAGTTTGTTGAGATGGAAATAGGGGAAATGTGCCCAATTTCTTCTTGTTCTGCCTCTTTCCTGGCTACCTACCTTGATTTTTCCTCATATGCAATTATTCCTTTCGGTTGGCCATGCCTATTGAAAACAACTTCATCATATGTCTTGGTGTTCCGGTGTAATTCTTCCTCTTCCCAAAGTTATGTAGTATACTTATATGACATCCTGACAATATTGAAATGTTCCTTAACAATATTCTTAGGATCATGTCTCCTAAATATCTCTTCTCCAAAGTGATAGAAAAGAAGGGTATCTATTTTTTCTTGAGTTTGTCTAGTATTTTGAAAGAAATAATTGTCGATGTACAATGGTAGTGGACACAATATTTATCTCTTCAATATATACAACATCCCTCTGAATCCCTATATAATAGTCTAATATGCTACTTCCCGAAGGACAATCTTGTCAGGTATGAATCGTGGAAGTATATGTGGTGGCTTCATCGCGCCATATATTCTTATTTAAATACCATGCTCCATTAGATACCAATCTCCAATGCTTCTTATAAATTCTATGTATTTATCTGTTATACAAGGGGGAGTGGTGCAAAAGATGAACTCATATAAAGGAATAAGGAAGTGTTCGCAAATCCTTTGGTATACCACACGGTATTTGTTCTCCCAAAGTACTTTATAATATATGTGGATTGCGGGGTCAATAAGAAACCAACTCCATCCCATGTTAGGGTACTTTTGAGTTACACACATTATGTCCAGGAGGTACAAGGACATGGAAACTAGGGAATGTTCCTAGTTGGGTTTGCTTTACCGTGGAAATAGTAGTCATAATATTCTTAGACAATATATCTTCCCAATTGAATGAAGTCCCCATTTCTGTGAAAAAATAAATCAAAGGAATGTATGATCAGGGGACCATTGTTGCATTGGGTTCCCCGTATAACCTGCATAGCATGGATACCAAATATCAGTACGGTCCTCTCAAGGCACTCGTGGGGTACCAACTTTTAGGCCTATATTTAAATTGCTTGTCTGATTTATACAATTTGGGGAACAAATCCTTCGGTGTTTACTCAAACTCACTGAAGAGTTCACCATCCAATCGTTTTCTTCCCTCCTCAATGTGATAACATTTGGCTAAAAACTATGGCCTAAAAGAAGCTATGGGATCCTTTCTTGCATTGCAGACATATATACTTCTTATGTTGATGTTATTCAAAATCTAGGAGATGGAATCCATGCAAAGGAAGATTGTTGTGTTTCTACCCTCAATATCCTTGATTTCCTAATGTTCCTGAACTCTTAGAGATCATCTGAATCTTCATCTTCGAAAGAGAAATTTTATTTTTTGAACATGTGGTAAACTTCATCACATTTAAGTATTTCTTCATCCTTTTCTAGAATTTCAATCGTGTCATCATATGTGGCCCCAATTATCTCTATCTCTCCTGCTTATTGGGAACTTCCAGAGGCTTCTTCTTCTGATGCTTTTCCTGTCGTTTTCTTTCATGGTGGCATGTTAGAACCTGCAAAAAAATATAAGTTTAGAGTGCATAATAGGATATAACATACCATTCAATGAAACTAAATGATTATAAATACCAGAGGAGTTATTGGGACTTATTAGTAAAAAGAGAGTCGTCCTCGGAAGATGTGAAGATAATGGTAGGCATTCTTAAGAACCCTGGTAAAACTTGGGGAGGAAAGGTGGAGAACATGATTTGGAAAAGTAAAATCGGAGGTCCAAAGGTTAATATCTCTGATGTAGGTCAGAGAGGTTTATGTTAAGTGTTCTAATACAAGATTAAAAAAATTTCGATCAGATATGTTAAGAAAAAATCCTTCGATTGCATCAGAGGAGTTGGTAAGAACTCCTTCGATAAGGTCGAAGGATTTAGTCACAACTACTCCAATAATTCATTGGAAGAGTTTACCAAAAATCCTTTGTCGGGTGTATATATCGGTGGTGTTAAATGCAACTCTTCCAATCATATTGGAGGAGTTGAGAGTAACTCCTTCGATTCGGTCAGAGGGGTTAGTTGTAATGTCTCTAATAACAAAACTTTAAGGTTTCTCCAAGCGTAAGAGTAATATTTTTGTTGCGAGGAACTCGAAGGAGTTTCTTGGAAATCCTATGATTGGATCAGAGGGGTTACTAAGAACTCTCTCGATAAGATAGGAAGGGTTACCAAGAAGTCTCATGATCAGAACATTCACGAATAAAGAAGGATGTAACGAAGCAAGACTTAGGGCCTAGAATTGGGTCTTGGTTTTAAGGTCATGGAAAATTTTCTTCGTGGTGAATACTAGAGTCGAATAGAATGTATTTTCAGGAAAAGAAAAATTGAGGTAATGGGAATAGGGTTCCTAATGCATATACATACACTGGTTACAAATAAATCCAAGGGAATGGTGACAAGAAGGACTAACCGATTCAAGCAAGAGAAAAATAGAATGGAGTGTATGTAAGCAATTGTGAGAAACACTAACCCTAAATCTAAATAAGAGGAGATAAGACGAAATTAACCAGATCCTAGTGCCACGTGGAGGGTGTGGGTGATTTGTTATCTTGAACAAGATAGATCGATGTGTTATTCCTATGGAATCCTTCTACTCAAAATCTCTTGATTGGATAGTGATAAATTGACCTTGTTCTGTTTATATATCCAATTGGTCGTTTTGGTAATAAATCTAGGTAGGTTGGGTTGTTAAAGTCAGAGGGTTTGAAGACAAATTCTTCGATAATATTAGAAGCGAAGGGAGAAACTCCTCTGATTTGAATCAGAGGAGTTAAAGATAACTCCTTTGATTCCTATCATATGAGTTTCCTTTAATTTATGTGATAGTGTTACATATCAGGGAAGAAGGAAATAACTCCCCCGATACGAATAAGAGGAGTTTGAAGTAAGTCCTATGATTTGTATCGGAGGAGTTTAAATTAACTTTGTTGATTTCAAGTTTTGGCTTTTAAAACCAATTCTTCATGATTTTCCAAGTAAACCATGAGTCTTCTAAGTATTTTGAGTTGGAGAGGAAGACCCACAAAGAGTTCTCTTAGGCTCAAAAGATGGGGGGCTGCATTTTCTAGGGGTTACGCAAGATTAAAGAGAGAAAATGGAGGGTTTAAGTGCCTATAACAATAGTACCTTCAAGAAACACCTAGGGTTTGAAGGATTTCTTTAAGGTGTGAAGGGAGGATTGGTCAAGGATCAATCTGTCTTGGTGCTAGACAAGGTGAACTTAAAGATGAGCCAAGTAAAAGAGAAGGATGTCATGTCTTAATGCATGAATTAGGAACTCAAATGATCAAAGGAAAAGGGAAGAGAACTTACCATGAACCCTTCCAAGTGGAGCATTGAGTACTTATTTGGCCTTGTATTAGTAGTGTTCTTCCAAAAAATCTCAAAGAAAATTTATCCAACCCATGAAAAAATAGTAGAAACTCACAAGAAGAGAAATAGATACACAATGGATCTCAATAGATAAGCTTCATTAATCTCCAACAATTTAAAATAGAGTATGAATCCTCCTTTTATAAGTGATAATCCTTCTCAATTACAATGTATAATAACATGCTAGTCCAAAACAATTTTCTTCGCGAAATCACGAGAAAAATACATTCAGTTATAATATAATAATTCGATAATATGCTCACAATGTACAATTTCCCTCTTAGAAAAGGGAAAATAAAATATAGAAATCATGTGTAAGGAACAAATAGATTCCAAAGGAGGTGTGCCTCTTGATAAAAGTTCCAATATCCACATAAATGGTCCAAGACAAGTCAAAATATCCAACGTTTACTTCCTCCATCTAGGGAATGGTCCAAAAAGCGTACATTGATCCCAATGCATAATACTATAGTATAAATAGGGAGGTAATATGGGGCACCTAGGGAGGTACCCAATGGGAATGTGGTTATGTATTATTAGTGGAGGCCATTCATTGTAAGCTGGACTAGGTCCACTATATTATTAAATAAGTTCCATTATGGTAGTTAGATATAATCAATAGGATTTCTAGAAGATTCGTTCTCTAGAATGTTCCTAGAAGATAGAGAATGATATATAAAGAAGTGTAAGAAACGTATTGAATCATACTGAAGAACATTGTTATTGTACAAGTAAGGATTGCTTGAGGAGTTTTATTCTTCCATAAGGATTAATATATGGTGTTACCCTACCTCAAGGGTTTTTCTATTTCTTGTGTTCAATATTTTGGTGAATGGTTTGGTTTATTCTTGTTGATATTGTGGGTTTATTTTGAGATATATTTTTGGATCTATTCAGGTAATTAAGAATTGGTATCACAGAACTTTCCTTGGCCAAAGAAGGTAAGAAATTTTTGGTTCTTTTGCAAAATTTTTAAAACGGAAAAAGGGGGGCGACGCACTTCAGGTTCATATCTGAAAGTTTTTTAGCAGAATTTGTCAAAAGAAATTGGATATTTGAATTTATCTTAGAAAAATACCCAATTTCAAAAAAAAATCGGTCGAAACAAATTCCAAGAAGTGAAGTTATCATCATTTTAAATTTGACAAAATTTTCAGGGTTTTCCTGGAAAAAGTCGCACGTTTTACACAGTAAGTTATTTTTATAAACCCTAGTTTTTGTTGAAGATTTATTCTAAGAAATATGGATTTTAATAGAAGAGATGATGGCTCTAGTATTGAATAATTTATACAATCTCACAAGTCATTATGGAAAGAGAAGTGGAAATATTTTGTAGACTAGGGTTTCAAAGACGATTTTCTCAAAATGTGTCAATCATTTGACTATTCTGAGAGGATGTCATTTTCTAAGGAAACACTTGAAAGATTACTCTTAGACAAGTGGTATCATAGGAAGTGTAAGGATAAATACATCACCAATGGTTTATTTTCATGTAGCAAATCTATATTACAGGTTCTTGGTTGTATTCATAAAGAAAATGTGATTGTTTCTATTAAACCTAGTTTCCAACAAAATTTTATCAATGTTCAGTTGGTTAATAGATTGCAATTTCCTACAAAGAATATCCAAAGAACACATATTGAGGGTTAAAATATTCAAATTTTATAGATTTTAAGCTCACTATGGATAAATATGTGTTGGATTCTGATTTCCATGTTATAGATTTGGTTGATGTGGATATTGTTTTGGGATATCATTGGATGGAATCAGTTGGTACAATTAACATTAACGTGCAAAAGAAGATTCTAAAACTTTGGTACAAGAAAAAGAAAAAAACATTGTAGGATGTGTCTCTTAGTTAGAAACATGGGCCCACATATACCAACAAAGAAGTTATTGTTGAGTCCGAAGTTGAATCACAGGGAGAGTCTACAAAAGGAGATGAATCAAAACCACAGGAAGGACACAATTTTGAATCTAAATAGGTCATTGAATCAAAGACATAATGTGTTGTAGATTTGAATAAAAAAGAAAAGATTCCTACAGTTGTTGTATATCGCCATCCACATCATATAGAGAAACAACAGTCATCAAGGAAAGGGTGTGAACATCAACACATTTATGCACAAGTAAGGCACCATAAATGAAACTGATTAAGAGGTGCATGGAGGAATACTAGCACTGCAGTAAGACATCAAATTAGAGAAAAACTCCCATGGAAACACCGACAGGATGTAGATCCAGATCAGTGTGGCAAGGTTGTAGTTGGAGATCATGTTCTCCTTCCATTAGGATGTATGGATGGCTGTACTTGGTACTAGTTGGCTAAAATGCTTAGACAATCATATTGTATGGTTTCTTCTTGTGTTTCAAGGATGAAACATGTGAAGGGGGATGGAATGTAGTATACCTATGGAGGTAATAAGGGGTACCTATGGAGGTACTCAATGGGAATGTGGTTATGTATTATTAGTGGAGGCCATTCAATATAAGGTGGACTAGGTCCACTATATTATTAAATAAGACCCATTATGGTAGTTAGATATAATAAATATGATTTCTAGAAGATTCCTTCTCTAGAATGTTCCTAGAAGATAGAGAATGTTATATAAAGAAGTGTAAGCAATGTATTGAAGCATAGTGAAGAATATTTTTATTGTAGAAATAAAGATTTCTTGAGGATTTTTATCCTTACATAAGGATTAATATATGGTGTTACCATATGTCAATGGTTTTTCTATTTCTTATGTTCAATATTTTGGTGAATGGTTTGGTTTATTCTTGTTGATATTGTGGGTTTATTTTGAGAAATATTTTCAAATATATTCAATTACTTAACAAAACGCAATACATAAATTACATATCTAAAATGTGGATGCAAGAAAACATAATCATAAGGAAGTTGAAAGTGATACTAAGAGTGTGGGAAGTACAAGCAAACTTGGCGGGGCTATGGACTCTCACTTGCAGCAGAGCCGTGCTTGTATGATACCGAGGCAAATGCATCAGAGCTATGGACACTCGCTGGTAGTGAAGAAATGCTAGGAAAGAGAGATGATAAAAACACTTCAGTCTAGAGACAGTTGATAAACACTCCTATGTGGGGTCACCATCCATTTTTCCCTGCAGATGTAATAAATAGTATCCCATTGATGCCCATATTCTATAAGATCATTGGTAAAAGGTCACTTTCCTTTCTTGTTTGTAGGATAATGGATGTGGGCTACTTAACTTGTACACTATTGAAAGTTGTCCTAAGATAAAAACCATACTCTAATTTGTTTGAAGTCACTTTATTTTGGGATCAGAGATAACCGGTTCTTTCTTGTACAAGTCGCCATTTGTTGTGAAAACAAAACATCCCCACCCAAACTATCAGTCTAGGTGGAGGCCCACAATAATTTTTTTTTTCTAAAAGGAAGTACTCTTTGACTTACCTGGTTGTTCATGCACCTACAGACAAAACCCATCACATATAGCTACCTTCATCCAAATGAATTGACTCTTCACTAGTTTTATTACCCCTCTACTTGTTGAATTTTTCATAATGAGAAGATATTGTATGTGAATGAATATATTATTACAATGATGAGTGTTATATATATAAAGAACATATGGTGAGCATGGTGACCATCCATGAAAAGATGTGTCCCTTGGGTAATAAATATATTTATACTTTATACTTTATTATATATATTTATAATTTATATTATAAATATATTATTACATTAATAATATTATAATTAATAATATTGATTAATAATTAATAATCTTATTATTAATTATCAATCTAGTAGAATGTATTTTCAATGTTGTCCAAACATCAACACTCCCTCTCAGCGAGGGAGACATTCTACATTATGCCAATATTACCTCTGAAGATTACCTGTGGGTAGCTCTCAAATAGATTCAACATGTCACCATTACATCCATTAACTCAAAATGCATTTGTACCTCATCATGTGCACCCTTTTGACTTCACAGGAAATGAATCCAAGGCCCTTGGGTAGTTCTCAAATAACTACAACATGTCCCCAAAACATACACTACCCTCCAATGCATCAATTTAACCATAGACAATGTCACATCATTGTCACCCAACTGTAGGCACAAGGCCACCTCCGGGCATCCTAAAATTTACTTAGAATAATTTCGTCAAGCCTACTCCAGAACCAACAGATAAACCCTGGCTGCTAACTGCAGCAACAAATCAAGACAAGTTGATCCGAATCTAGGAGCAGAACGAACTAATTAATAGACTGAATACAATAAACACAGAGATATAAAGAATAACATAGATATCCGGTGAACAATATATTCTATTGAATAATGAAATAGGTTGAAACTGTAAAACTGCATAACTGAAACACTTGCTTGAATGGTGGTAGTTATCTCTGAGAAGAGATGTGGCTCCTATGCACATTCGTTTGATCATAATGGATTAGAATGAGGCTCCAGAGGCCTTTTTGATATTACTCATGAATTCCAAAACCCTAGACATCCAAAAACCTAACCCTAGAAGGTGAAACGCCAAAAGTCATGTGGGCCCCTATGGGTAAGTTGGTGTAAGTTGATACCTCAACTTCCCAAGGTCATAAATTTTGCATACAAACACTTTTTTAGGCACGTGATAAAGGTATTTCAAAGAACTAAACATTTCATTGTCAAACTATGACTTTGTCTACAATTTGACTGTGGTGATCCAAAAAAAACAAAGTTTAGGGCCCCAAAACAACCCTAGAAGTACAACAATATGTGCTGGAATGAAAACATACAAAATAAGCCAGTTGGATTTATGCAAGAGGCCATTAGTATTCACCTGGAGGATGTGTGGGGATTCATATAGCCCTAGAAGTGTAGAAACCACAATTACAAAGAAGTACAAAAGAACGTGTTTAACAAAAATGGACAAGAGCAGCCAATTAGAATAGGTGGGTGGCCACCAATATACACTTGGATCAATACCCACCCTAGGAAGCAATGGTCTCCATTGTGTTTAGTTCCCCCATCAGGTGAGGAAAATTCTACTAGATTTGGCCTCGGGTGAGCCACTTTCCTTGTTGTAGGAGTTGCCCTACCTTGACAACTCGATAAAGTTGGATCCTCTGCTGGTGAGTTCCCTTGACCCGTGTGTCCACAGATCAGTGGAGGATTGTTCCATGTAGTCAGGGTTGATCTATGTTAGTTTCAGTTGTTTTTCAATCTCTGAGGTGTCCAATAATGGGGGAGAATATGGCCGAAGGAGGTCCACATTGAACACTAGATGCATGCCAAGGAAGGGTATTGAGCTCAAAAGAATTGCTACCCACAACCTTGGTGATATTGTAAGGTCCATAGTGAAGTGGTTGAATCTTTCGATAGGGCCTCATGAGATTCTCCTTTTGAAAATGTAACCAAACTTTTTGACCAACCTAAAGCTGGTGTGGAACCCTATGTTGATCATGGTGCTGCTTATACTTAGCATTGGATTTCTGCAACATCTCCTGGACTTGTTGGAGGATGTGTTGAATCCGCTCAATGAATCTGGTGGCTTTTTCAATCACAGATTGATCATGGGAAGAGTCTTCCTATGTGGTGACAAGAGGAAGTGCAACATCAATGGGTCCCAAGGGTTGGAATCCCAAACCCACCTGAAATAGGTTATGGTTGGTGGAGCTATGGAGAGCCCTATTGTAACTATGTTGAACACAGGGGAGACTCTCATCCCATGTACATGTATGCTTAGAATTGTACATGTGCAGGATGTGCACAATATTCCGATTGATGAAGTCAGTATGGGGGTGGAAAGCAGTGGATTTTGTGAGCTTGGTGTCCAACAGAGACTAGAGACTCGACCAAAATGTGTTGAGGAACCTGTCGTCTCGGTCAGAGATGATGGTCTGTGGTATCCCAAAGTGGAACCACACTTGTTCGAAGAATATCTTGGCAGTATCTACCTCTATGATATTCTTCTTGCAGATTGTGAGGATGACTATCTTCGAAAACCAATCAACGACCACAAATACATAGTCATTTCCTTGCTTGGTGGAAGACAAGCCAGACATGTAATCCATTGAGATGGATTCCCAAGGCTTCTTGGGAATAGTAAGAGGGGTGTATAAGCCTTAATTCTTGATGGTTGGCTTGGAAATGGCATATTTAGTGCAAGATCTGATATACTTGTTGATGTCCTGTCGAAGTTTTGGCCAATAAAAATGTTTCTAAAGAACGACCATAGTTTTCTCCACGCCAAAATGTCCTGCCACCTGACTGTAGCAAGATTCCAAAATCATATTTGCACGCTCACTTATAGGAACACAAAGATGGACTATATGGCATAAGATTCCTCCCCAAATGTGAAAATCGGTGACAGTTGCACTTGTACCCAAGAGATGATAGGTGGTGGCGAAGTCTGGATCTTGCTGATAAAGTTGGGGCCACTCAGATGCTTCATGTCCACATGAATGGAGCATAGTAGTGAGTGTAGCCACAGGAGGCCTACTGAGGTAGTCAATGACACGATTGGAGATACATGTCTTATACTTGATGTTGAGATGGAACTATTCCAATTAGGTGGACCACTTATGATGGCGATCGTTCTGTAATTTCCCCTGTATCTGTATGAACTGCAGAGGCTTGTGATCAATGTGTATGATCGTCTCTTTTCCCATATTGTAATGTTTCCATTGACGACATGTTTTCACAATGGAATACATTTCCTTGTCATAGGTGGGGTATTTACAAATAGTGTCGGAGAGTGTCTCACTATGGTATGCCACTGGATTCCTATGTCGAGTGAGAACTACACCCACAACATTGTCAGATGCATCAGTCTCAATCTGGAATGGTTGCTACAGATAAGGCAAGGAGAGTACTGGAGAAGAGAAAAAGTGATGCTTGAGATCCTCAAATGCTCGTTTTTTCTCCTTCCCTTACATGAAATTGGCCTTACCACCACCCTTGGTCACCTGGCTGAGGGCCCATGTAATATGGGAGAATCCCAACATGAACCATCAGTAGAAGTTGTCTAGTCCCAAGAAGCTCTGAAGCTCAATCAGTGTGGTCGGGGTTGGCCAGTCATGGATGAATTGGATCTTAGCTGGATCAAAATTTACCCCATGATCATCGACAATGTAGCCCAAGTATTGGACCCTGTTGATGCCAAAAGAGCATTTTTCCACATTGGAATATAGCTTGTGCTTCCACAGAGTGCTAAAAACCCGTTGAATATATCACATGGTGCTCCTCCCATGTCCTCATGAAGTTGAGGATGTCATCCAAATATACCACCACAAAGGAGTTGGTGAAGGGTCTCAATACATCATGCATCAATCTCATGAAAATGGTTGGTGCATTTGTTAAGACAAAGGGAATGACTATCCATTCAAAGACACGTTCTTTATATTTGAAGGTTTTCTTCCATACATCAGTTGGTTCAATGGGAACTTGGTGGTAGCTAGACTTTAGGTCAATCTTGCTGAAGAACTTTCCCCCCTTGAGATGGTCAAGAAGTTCATCAATCCTGGTAATGGGGTACTGGTTCCTGACTATGATTTTGATTAAGGCTCTATAATCAGTGCAGAGTCTCCATGTCCCGTCCTTCTTTTGCACCAGTATAATCAGGCTTCCGCAAGAGAAGGATTTGGGTCTGATGTTCCCCTTTTGAAGAAGCTCTTGGATCTATCGCCTGATTTCGTCATTTTCCATTAGCGAGCGATGATAGATTGGTCCATTAGGTAGAGGTGCATCAGGGGTCAGATCAATCAGATGCTTGACTTGGCATTGTGTTGGTACCCCTGTAGGTGAGGAGAATATGTCTATGTACTCTTCCATGATCCCATCCACTTGTGTTTGCTGCAAAGAGAGGCTCTGTGTAGAGGTAAAAAATGTGGCAATGACCTTCTACTTACTGTGAGCACGGATCAAAAAGAAGATTAACTTCCCGGTCAATGATATGACCTTAATACATTTCTTAGCAGAGATTAAAGAAATAGCAATAGGTGGCGCTACCTCTGGTATCCTGTACAATTGTCTACCCAAAATAATAATAACACAGTGGGGTCTGGACTCATACACAACATGACACTTCCACAAATATGTTTGTCCTAAAAGAACATCATAAAATTCAAGGGGAGAAATATCACATAGTACCTAATCTTTGAAAGGCTTGACGTCATAGGTTTGACGACATTGTTGGCTAACATAGAGATCTCTTCCTTGGTGAATCCAACCGATGCTGTAGGGTTGCAGGTGTAGTGTCGTTGTCAGTTCCATCTGCTTGATGACCTATGCTGAAATCAGGTTCTTTTGTCTACTGCTATCGACAATGAAATGAAGTGGAGCCTCCTTTACCCACATCTGCAAGTGAAAGAGGTGTTCCCCTTCCTCTGGTTCTTCTAGTTCTCTTGGTCAGACTTTGCTGGTAGCGACAATGGCACTGGGTTCATCATCAATAATCTTCTTCCCTCCTTTAGGATTTGATTCGAAATCAGAATCAACCTTTGACTCGGAAGCCTTCAGTTTGGCCATGAGGTACTACTTGGAGCGACATTCTTCCATTTTGTGAGAAGGTATTTTATGGTACTCACATCATTTTCCCCTGTCCTTCTTCATCTTCTCATTTCCCTTCTTGTGTTGCGGCTTGGACTGGTTTTCTAGATGGTGACCATCTCGAATTGGTCCCTTATTGTGTGGGTAGGGTCTGCCTTTTCCCTACTTCGACTGTGAGGGGTTTGCAGATCCAAAATCTTTCCTTTTCTGCTTAAATTTTTGCTCGATCTTGATAGCGTATCTATAAGCCGTGCCCAATGAGGTGATGTCCAAAAACTCCATTTTTGTTTGAATGTATCTATGCAAACAGTCGTGGTATTTGAGCACCAGATGATGCTCAAATTCTTTGATAACCAATTTGGTGCATAGTGTATGGAAAATATTCGTGAAATTTGGTACTGGTTGGTCCCTTTCTTGATGTAGGGTGGTCCATCTAGTGTAATAGTCCTCGTATCTTCCAACAGGGTAGTATTGTTCTTTAATGGCGTCCCAGAAGGAATCCCATGTAGGGGCCACCAAAAATATTGCAGATTAATCCACGAACCTTTGCTCCGAGTAAGTATCCCACTAGTCTTTAACATGGGGAACAACCTTGAGGAGTTCAAAAGTGATCTTTTCCCTATTTAAAAAATTGTGGACCGAAAAATACCCTTCGAGCAGATTCAACCATTTATCTACAACATCTACATATATCAGTCCTTCAAATAATGGAATATCAAAATTTACTTGTACCTTGAAGGGGGTTGCATGGTTGCTTGATGAAGATGCTTCTTCTGTGGGAAGTCGTCGAAGGATCTGGACGAAGTTGTCCATCATTTCGTTCCTTTGTCACGTGACGGATTCTTCGAGCAACATTTTAATAGGATATCTTTCTCCATCATCTTTCTTTTCATCCCCCATGGGTTATTGTCGGGCTCAGTGTGACCGATATTGTAATGGATCGATTGGTTCAAATCCCAACTTCTTATACCCAGATATTGTCGGGGACATGCACGAAGAAAAATAAATGAAGAGAAGACCACTCTGATACCACTAATCTGGATCTAGGAGAAGAACGAAATAATTAATAGACTGAATACAATAAACACAGAGATATGAAGAATACCACATATATTCAGTGAACAATATATTCTATTGAATAATGAAATAGGCTGAAACTATAAAACTGCAAAACTAAAACACTTGCTCCAATGGTGGTAGCTATCTCTGAGAAGAGATGTGGATTCTACACTCATCCGTCTGAGAGAATGGATTACAATGAGGCTCTAGAGGCCTTTTTTATATTACTCATGAATTCCAAAACCGTATACATCCAAAAACCTAACCCTAGAAGGTGAAACGCCAAAAGTGATGTGGCCCCCTATGGGTAAGTTGGTGTAAGTTTGTACCTCAACTTCCCAGGGTTGCAAATTTTGCATATGACCTTTGTTTTGGGTGCATGATAGCCCATTGGAAAGGTATTTAAGAGAAATAAACATTCCACCAGCAAATTGTGACTGTATAGTTCGACTGTGGAGAGTAAAAAAAACAACGTTTAGGGCCCCAAAACGGACCTGGAAGTACAACAAGATGTAATAACATGAAAACATACAAAATAATCCAGTTGGATTAGGTAAGAGGCCACCAGTATCCACCTGGAGCATGTGTGGGGATTCAGAAATCCCCAGAAGTGTAGAAACCACAACTAAAAATAAGTACAAAAGAACATGTTGAACAAAAACAAACAAGAGGATCCAGTTGGAATAGGTGGGTGGCCACCAATATCCACCTGGATCACAAGTAGAGCATTCCTTCTCTAAGGGTAGCACATAAGAGAGAGATTCTCTATGTCCATATAACAAGTACCATACACAACTACAATAACTGCAATTGCACTACACTCTCACACCTGCGCCATAATAATATCACTAAGAGTTTCACCAAGAATATCACCAAGATAACATTACTATATGCACATAGGATATCTATAGTGCAACATGACTTCACCCCATGAATCCAAGGTCTATGGGTAGATCTCAATAGCTACAACATGTCCCCAGGACATCCACTACCCTGCAATGCATCAATACCTGAACATGTGCACCCTTGGTCTCAGTGTCAACCCTTTTTCATGCTGGATGAGATCCACCTATCTCAGTGCCAACCCTTTTTCATGCTGGATGAGATCCACTAGACTCAATGCCAACCCTTTTTCATGATGGATGGTATTTTACATTTTTTATTAGTGCCAACCCCTTTTCATGTTGGATGAGACCCACCGGACTCGATGCCAACCCTTTTTCATGCTAGATGATATTTTTCCATTTGTTCTCAGTTCCAACCCTTTTTCATGCTGGATAAGAACACTCCCTCTAAAGAGGAACCATGCCAAGCTTGTCCTCGAAGTATTCTAACTTCGCCCTCGATAGCAGCTTGGTGAACACGTTCGCAACCTAATCCTTGGTAGTCACAAACTGGAGCCTCACTGCTCCCCTCTGTACCATATCCCTAATATAGTAGTGTCTTATCTCAATATGCTTTGACCTGTCATGGAACACTAGGTTCTCTGAAAAATTCATGCAACTCTGGTTGTCACACCAAATGCAGGTCTCCTCCAATTTGAGACCAAATAAACCAGACAATAGATTTTTAAGCCACATTGTTGCAGATGCTTCCACATACTCAGCTTCAGCCATATTGAGCACCACACATGACTACTTTTTTCATTCGACAGAGCCTCCTTCTCTTTACTATAGTACCTAGCTCCCTATGGAATTTACCATATGGCTCCCTCTTGAGCATTGAATATCAACTATATATTCAACCTGCTGACTTCAACACTTGTCCCCCATAACAAGTCTCATCATCCTCTTATTGTAGGTCTTACCTACAAGTTAAATTCATTCCAATAGTCTATAATTTTTTAAGCCACACTACTTCACGACTTGCTGCACATGCTACCACATACTCAACTTCAGTCGTACTGAGCTCCACACATGACTACTTCCTGCATCTAGCGAAGCCTCCTAATCCTTATTGTTGTACCAAGCTCCCTTTGGAAATGATTGTCTGGCTTCCTCTCAAGCACTGAATATCAACTAGATCTTCAACCCGCTGATTTCATCACTTGTCCTCCAGAACAAGTCTCATCATCCTATTCTTGTAGATCTTACCTGATACGATAATCCAATGTACCCTTAAGGTACCTCATCACATGTTTTTTTATGACCAAATGAACCGACCCCGACCGATCCATATATTGACTCAGGGTGTTCACAACAAAACATATATCTGGTCTTGTGTTTGTCAAGTTCATCAATGAACCCACCATCTGCCTATATAAAGTAACATCCACAGTCTCTAAAGTTGTATCCTGCATCAACTTTAGATTTGATACCATAGGTGTATCCATTTCCTTACAATCAAACATCTCGAACCTCTTCAGGATTTTTAATGCATGCTTCCCTTGATTCAGAAATATCTCATCCTGTATCTACCATACATTGGGACCCAAAAGGTAATGCATCATCCTGGGATCTTTCATCTCAAACTCAACAACTAGTTTTTGTCTTAAACTCTGATATGATATTTTCCACACCTGCTTAGAAATAAGTCATCCATATACAACAACAGTATTACCAGACTATCATCCACAACCTTAAAGTAAAGGTTAGGATCTTAACTATTGTTTGTAAATCCTAAGCTCATCTGAAAATTGTCGATCCTGCCATACCCTGCTCTAGGTGCCTCCTTTAATCCATATAAATCCTTCTTGAATATGCACACTGAGTGACCCATAGTTGTCACGTAATCAACAAAGTGTTATGTGACTACAAGGACCATTCTTCCTGATCAGGTTTCCATCTATGCCAAAGGAAGAATTTCAATCCTCCCGGATGCTGAAAACCATGCACTTTGAGTCTTATGTCCTTAGAAGACTATGCCAGGGCCATTCACCATTGGTCAAATTACCATGACCAATACCGATAGAATGTCGTCTCGATGCAGAAACATTAACACTTAAGAATAACTTCTGAAATTACATAAAATCTCAAAACTCCCTCTTAATGAGGAAGGTATTATATCTAGAACAGAATCTAACATTGTCACTATCCACACGAGATCATTGTTAAATTTAGAGTAGCTATTAAGTTTCTTTTCAATTTACTAGAAAATAATAGCATACTCAGGATCAATGAGAGAAACGCAATCACAAGATACACAACATTTATCTTGGGAAACCCTAAAGGGGAGGAAAACCAAGAAAAAAATTCTTTAATATAGATTAGCAATACAATTCCAAGATAATAAACCAAACGCTAGAGAATATCCAACACTGAGCAATGTGCCTCTCTCTTCCTTCTTCCGGCAACTGGCAACTACAACTTCCTTCAAACTTGTGCACTAGATGAGTGACTTTTGTGAGTGATATAATGAGGCATATTCCACTCTTATTTATAATAGATGACAGGGGCTAGGGTGGTGTCTCTTCATCAAGAAGGGCCGACTTATTCACTTAGTGGTTAAAACCACTTTAATTAGGCCTGGGGGGGGACTTCTTAATTAACAATATATAATTAGGGTTTGACCAATACACAAAAGGGGATTGATCTATAAGATAATATCTCAATAATAAGTAGAATATTCTTTGTCGTTACAATATTTCAACACCCCACCTTAACAACAAGGGTATTCTACAACATCATCAGTAGAGAGAGAGGGTAGCAACATCAACAACATCTGGAACACTAGCTGGAATATCTATAAATCATTGGAAGTTTTTCTCATCATAAATCATATCATCATACAAATTATGGAGATGGAATGGCATCATCATCATCGTTCACAGCATGAATATGGAACCTGAAACATAAACACCAGTTAGCATAAAAGCAATAACAACAACATCATCATCAATAATATGAGGCTGGAGCCACATGATCACAAAACGAGGTTGGAGAAAAAACATCATCATCATCATCATGGGGCAATATAATGAGGCAATTGTATCAACAACATTTTGTGGTACTCTAACAGTCCCTATGGATCTTCCCAGGAATAATAAGATTCCCTAGAATATTAAATCCTAACGGAGCTACCATGTGGTACTTTAACAGACCATCCTTAACGGACCTTTAGGATCTGCCCAGGAATCATAATATTCCCTAGTATTATAAAAATACTAATGGAGCTACCACTACTGACCACAACTAGCATATACATGCACATGTACTCTAATAGACCGTCCTTATTGGACCTTCGGGATCTGTCCAGGGATGATCAATCCCCTAGGATATAAAACCCTAACTAATCTACTCGTTGTTGGTCAGGATACCATAGTATCATCACCATCACTCCCCCTTTTGAGGGAGGTTCTTTCAGGCTATACCAAGCTTGTCTCGAAAGTGATCAAACTTTACACAAGACAAAGGCTTGGTCAATGCATCTGAAACCTTCTCATTTGTGCCAAGATATTGGAGCTTTATGGCTCCCTTTTGCACCATATCACGAATGTAGTGATATTTTATTTCTATGTGCTTCGACTTGTCATGGAACACAGGGTTCTCTATCATCTTTATGCAAATTTGGTTGTCACAAAGAATCACAGTTGCTTACATCTCCAGATAAAATAGACCTTTCAACAACTTCTGAAGCCATATAGCTTCAAAACTGGCAGAACATGAAACAATGTACTCTGCTTCTGTTGTGTTGAGATAAATACTATATTGCTTCCTACTCTTCCATGAAGTCATTGTTGACCCCAGATTGAAACATCCTGAAGTACTCTTTCTGTGAGAAACACTTCCAGCCAAATTTGAATCGGTATAACCAATCAGTCTGAAGTCACGATCTCGATTATAACATATACCAAAGTCCAATGTACCCTTAAGATATCTCATCACATGTCTTTAAGCAACAAGGTGAACATGTCTGGGCTCTACTAGATACTGACTCAAGGTGTTCACAAAAAAACATATATCTGGCATGGTATTCATCAGATACATCAAGGATTCAATGATTTGTTTGTACACTGTAACATCAACCAATTCTAACGAAGTATCAACTAGGAGCGCCATATTTATTTCCATGGGTGTGTTCATGTATTTACACTCCAACATATCAAACCTTTTCAGTTATTCAACTTCATAATTCCCTTGGTTAAGGAAGATTTTCTTTGGGCTCTGCCAAACCTCAAGACCTAATAAATAGTGCATTAGGCCTAGGTCTTTCATCTCAAACTCTACAACGAGCTTCTTCTTACAATCAATGATGAGATTTTCTTCTCCAGTTAAGAATAAGTCATCCACATATAACAACAATATAACTGGCTCATCATTCATACCCTTGAAATAAAGGTTATAATCAATTTTACTCTTGGTAAAGACCAAGCTCGTCAAGAAATTGTAAATTCTTCCATATCAAGCTCTAGGAGCTTGGTTCAATCTGTACAGAGCCTTCTTCAAACCGCAGACATGAGTCTTTATGTCTTCAACTTCAAACCCTTGAGGTTGTTCTATATAGACTTCTTCTTCAATGAAACCATTTAAGAAGGATGTTTGCATATCCATCTGGTGTAACTTCCACTTCATCTTAGCTCCAAGGGATATGCTGGTTCAGATAGAAGTGTATCTGGATACAGGATAAAATGTCTCTTCATAGTCAAGTCCTTCCTTTTGAGAAAATCCACGAGCTAAAAACCTTGATTTATGTTTTTAAATACTTCCATCAACAACATGTTTTAACCATTTGGAAGATACCACATATTTTCTCTTCGGTCTGGGAACTATGTCCCATACATCATTCTTTAGAATGGATTGGTATTCTTCTATCATGTCATGTTCCCATTCTTTCTTCTAAATGGCTTCTTCAAATCAAGTAGGCTCCTTCTCTATGAGATCACACATCAAAGCCATATAACTGGAGAATGGCTTAGGTTTCTTGAACTGTCTCATGGCTCCTTCTAGGGCATGATACTTCTCTCCATATTGAATAAGTTACCTCTCCCAAGCTGGATTTTTCTTGTGAGAGATCGTCTTCTAGGGAGGTTCTCTAGATTCTATCATATCATGATCTTATTGAATCTCATCATCAGGGGAATTTGTGATTTCCCTCATTAGTTCTGCAACTCTGGGAGCTACAAGCTCTTCTTCATATACTTCTTCAAGTTGTAATCTCCTTGATTTCTTGAGTGTTGCATATTCATCAAAGGTTACATCATTTTTTATATCAATATGATGGTAACTATTGGATCATGTTGTCATTGATGCCAAATATTGATTTAAAGTGATTGATTGATGTCAATTGATTGATTTCAAGTGATTTATTGATGTCAAGGGACTGATTGATGCCAAAGGGTTGATTGCTTGATTGATTGATTGATGTATTGTCCTTGATGTGAATGGATAGATGACAAGTGGAATCATAGTCATTTATATGATGCATAGTTGGGTTGATGTAAAGATGAGTCATTATTTTCTTATCATGGTTGATAAGGAGTACAAATGGATGAACTCCAAAGTGGTCCCCTTATGGTGAAAGCCCTCATGGGAAGACGCTTTACAGTTGATTTATCCTAGAAGTATGGTTGGAGAACCCATGCTTATATGTGGAATAATGGGATGAATATCAGTGAAGTTGTTGGTGAAACTATCCTATATGGATAGTGTTTGTCATGCCATTTCTGGTGATATGTGGAATGTCACATAACTCCTCATGGTTTGAGAGTTACGGCCCTACGAAGATGAAGGACCCTCATATGTTGGCTTGAAGCCCCAAGTGGTCAAAGAAGTCAAAGTGTTTGAAAAGAATAAATTATTATTTAATTGATGACAAGTCAAGGAGGAATATTTAAATGATAAAGAAATGGAGAACTTTCTATTTATGGAAAGTGAGTGACCTATAATTAGGTTAAGTGACCTATAAATAGGTTAAGTGACCTAGAAATGGTAAGTGACCTAGAAGTGGGTTAACTGACCTAGAAAATTCTTCTAAGGAAGCTACTTGGATAGTATAAATAAGAGGCAAGGGTCTCTTGTGCAAAATCATCAAGTGTGTAAATTTTGCATATATTTTTTGTGAGATCTCTTGTGCATCTCTTGAGCATGTATTGAAGATCTATTCTAAGAGGGAGATCGTTTGGAGGATCTCATGGATGCATCAAAGTTTAGACAATTTTGAGATCATGAAAAAAAAAGTATCTAAAGTTCAAAAACCCTAGTTTCTGAGGTATACGCAGGCTGCAGTGAGCCAGGGCATGTACAAATGCGGGCTAAATGAGGACAAGGCATGTACAGTGGATGAAGTCATGAAGACTTGTGGTTGAGGTGATGAAAGGCTCTTGAAGATTGAAGCAGGTTTCAGATCAACATTCTATGGGCTCAGATCTGCCATAGAAACCCTGGTATGGTTACATTGTTGTCTTTATGGATACTCTTGCTTATTGTGTAGTGACTTATTAAGGCATTCTTGGTATGGTTGTTGTGATGTGGTTTGTGTTGGTTAATAGAGTGAGAAACACTCTTATGATTCAATATTGATATGATTGTTATAGTATATTGGTTGTTTATACATGATGAGTAACATTCATATTGTATGATTGAGGAGAATGAGTTTGTTTTGGAAGAACATAGATGTGTTGAGATTGGTTATGGTTCAGATAGTACAGTGACAAGATCAAAAGTGGATGTGACAGAAGAGAAAGAGTTTGAAGGGACAGAAAGATGAAGTTTCAGAAACCATGGTTTCTGAAAGCATATGCAGGCTGAAGTGAGCCAGAGTGCATACATATGTGGGCTGCACTATTGTTAGGGCGTGTACATATGCGTGTTGAACTACCGACAGGTCGCATACCTGTTGATAGATTGATATCTTTTGAGGATTTTTTCCTCATCTCAGTTGGTGTTGAGTGTGTAAGATGAGTCTTGCATTATAGAGTTGGTGCTCTTGTAGAGTTGTACTCTATTCAGTTGTTGCTGAAAAACCCAAGGATTGTAGTCCATAATAAAATAAAATTGTACATACATCTTGTGTTCCTTATGCTCCTTGCGATGATGACTTGTTGATGATATATGTTGTTGTTATATCTTGCTGGTGTATATTTATATTTGATTGGTTATGAATGACGGTAATAAACAATGAGTAAATGGTGATTGCTAACTAAGAATTTTGTGAAGGGGAAGTTTTGGGAAAAAGATCCCTACATTGTTCACCCCCCCTCTCTGTTTAATCGGTGTGTCCATGCCTCTCCCAAGATGGATTTTTCTCATGAGAGATCGTCATCTGGGGAGGTTCTTTAGATTCTATCATGTCATGATGTTCTTGAATCTCATCATTAGGGGAAGTTGTGACTTCCCTCATTGGTTCTGCAACTCTGGGAGCTACAATCTCTTCTTCATATACTTGTTCAAGCTGGAATCTCCATGATTTCTTGAGTGTTTCCTCTTCATCAAAGGTTACATCTCTGTTGATATAAATATGATGGTAACTTAGTATGTAAGTTATGAAGGCCTTTGAGACCTCACAGTATCCAACAAATATTCCCTTATTTCCTGAAGAGTCCATCTTGGTTCTCTTCTCTTTTGCAATGTATACAAACACTGGACAACCAAATCTCTTGAGATTGCTTATTTTTGGCTTCTTTCTGGAGAACATTTCTTCGGGGGTTTTGAACCCAAGTGCACTATGGGATAATATGTTTTGTAAATACATTGTTGTTCTTGTTGCTTCTTCCCATAAGTTCATTAGAATATCTTCATCATGCATCATAGTCTTCACTACTTCCATTATAGTTATGTTCTTTATTTTTTCTACACCATTATGTTGAGGATTGTAGGGAGTAGTGAGTGTTGGTTAGTTTGCACAGGTTGTTGCAAATGTTTTGTCATTAATGTCAAACTTGAAGCTGCACGATGGTTCGCTAAGAGTTCCTTCGGAATTTAGGAATTCAGAGGTTGCAAGTTGAGAGAACCTTCGACATCGCAGTACGCAAAATCGTGAAATGAAAAGTCCCAATGGGATCAGGACCGTCTAATCACGAAAGGCTGTGGGTCGTCGATCGGAGCGCAAATTCCCGATGAGATTAGGATCGTCTGATCACAAAAGGCCGTGGGACTGTCGATTGGAGAAAAGTGGATATCGGGAAATCAAAAGTCAAAGGAAGGAAATGCGATAGCATTCCAACTCGCGAAATGTCGAAATGCGAAAATCTGAAATGCCGAAATATGAAAGGCTAAAACACCAAAACATGGAACGCCGAAATACTTGACCGTTGATCTGACTCCATTTCGGAGTTTCAGATACCGGGAGTTGGAAGTGTCGAAACACTTCACCACAGGAATGTCGAAATGCCGAAATGCGAAAAACACCTTTTGGTGTAGGTTTCGGATGCCGGGAGTTGGAGTGTCAAAACACTTCACCACAGGAATGTCGAAATGCCGAAATGCCGAAATGAGAAACGCCGAAATGTGAAACGCCAAAAAATTTCGAAGTTCGTGACTTGGAGTATTGAAACACTTCATCATAAGAAATGTCGAAACATCGAAATGTGAAATGCCGAAATACCTTTTTGGTGTAGGCATTGGTTACCACCGATGTTCATGTGAGAGGGAGGAGATAGCACGAAGCTAAGCTCTATTTCGTGGTTTTGTAACTTGAAGTGTCAAGACTCTTTGACACAGGATTGTCGAATTCCCAAAATGAGAAATGTGAAATGCATTTCGATTAACCTGTGGTCACGGCCAATGGACATATGGGTTAGCACAAGTGGTTTGTCGAAGTGCTCGAAGGTTTTTCTATGCTAAAAATTCAAAACAAATGCATGTTCATCGAACGATGCTGGTTAATTATTTAAATTGATCATGTGGATATTGTTCTTCTTAAGGCCTTGACCAATAATGATCACTGTAAGGTAGTTATTCAGTTATTGTAACTGAATCTTCGAAGCCTGAGGGTTCGAGTGTACGCTCTGAATGTACAGGGTAGAAATAAGTGAGATTGGGAGAGATGAAGGTTGGTGCGAATGGAATCAATGGTACAGTCGTATCTCTAAGGTAAAATTCATTTCTGTAAATGAAGATAAATCTGAAATAAAATCATACAGGGACAATGAGAAGAAATGATGAAGATATAGTAGAGATCAAGGGGAGAAGAATGGATTCTAATATGATTATTTAAACAAAGAGGACTTTAATGTTGAATCCTTTGCCAGAGAAGATAAAGAGTTGGTTTGTAGGTTCTTAGTGACAGAGAAGGATTTCAGGGTGGTAGGGAGGAGAAAGGAGAAACTGTA